>SNQN01011188.1:0-19651 GCA_008642245.1 Bassia scoparia | reverse complement strand
TACACACTCTTCCTAGGTTGGTGAGCCCCATGGAAGGTGAAACCTTGTACATGTATTTGTCGGTGTCCGAACATGCTCTGTCGGCTGTGCTGGTGGCCGAAAGGGAAGGAACTCAGCTGCCAGTCTACTTTGTGAGCCACGTACTACAAGGGGCAGAAATGCGCTACGCCACTTCTGAAAAATTTGGTTTGGCACTTATGATGGCTAGCAAGAAGCTTCGTCCTTACTTCGCAGCACATAGGATCGTTGTTTACACTGACCAACCAAACAAGAAACCTTTGACTAAGCTGGAGTCTTCTGGGAGGATGCTTAAGTGGGCGATAGCATTGAACGGATTCAATTTGGACTTTGAACCACGAAAAGCTATAAAGGGGCAAGCCTTGGCGGATTTTATTGTGGAAATAACGAGGCCTCCCCCAGTCAAAATGTCAAGCGATGTATGGACATTATTTGTAGATGGTTCATCTACACAAAATGGCTGTGGGGTAGGCATCTTGTTCAAATCGCCAGAGGGAGATACGTTCGAATATGCCATGAGGTTCAAATTTCAAACTTCCAACAATGAGGCCGAATATGAAGCGTTGGTGGCAGGGATCCGGATGTGTAAAGCGGCAGGGGCACGAAAGATTGATACAATGTCCGACTCCCAACTGGTGATAAGTCAGGTTAATGGTGAGTATGAAGCCCGAGACGAAAACATGATCAAATACTTGGAGATGGTGAAGAAGGAAGTTGAAGGGCTGGAATGTTTTCACTTAGTGCAAGTGCCTAGGTCGGAGAACAACCAGGCCGATGCCTTATCTAAGTTGGCTAGCTCGGCTACAGGAGATTCTCCCAGATCTGTCTTCTGGGAAGTTAAGGATCAACGAAGCATAGACGAGCTAGCCGWCYTCCATTACATCAACCGAGGAAGCACCTGGATGGATGAGATTATTGAATACAAGCAAACGGTAATCCTACCTCTTGACCCGAAAAAGGCTAAGTATGTGAAGCGGCGAGATACGTGGTGTATATATATGAGGGATCAGCTCTACAAGAAATCATTTTCGCACCCTTTGCTCAAGTGCATTACCCCGGAGAAAGGGGCAAAGGTGCTAGACGACATCCATCAAGGCCAGTGTGGCTCGCATATTAGGGCCAGGTCGTTGGCCGAGAAGACCCCTAGGACGGGATATTATTGGCCTACTTTGCGAGAAGATGCCGCTAACTTGGTCAGGAAATGTCACAAGTGCCAAATCCATGCTCACATTCACCAACGGCCAGCAAATCAGTTGTCTCCWGTGCTATCACRTCTCCCGTTTGCCAAGTGGGGTGTGGACATCCTTGGACCTTTCCCGCAAGCGTCGGGGCAGAAGAAATTCTTGATCGTGGCGGTGGACTACTTCACCAAATGGGTAGAAGCCGAACCAATGAGAAATATCAAAGTGCCATATGAACAAGGATTTTTGACGAGGAACATCATCACGCGGTATGGTGTCCCCCAGACCATCGTCTTCGACAGCGGTCCTCAATTTGATTCCAACATTCTCACCAATTGGCTATCAGACCAAGGGATCACTGCACACTTTGCTTCTATAGCCCATCCACAAGCCAATGGATAGGTTGAGTCCTTCAACAAAATCTTCAGCAATGGGTTGAAGAAGAAGCTGGACAATGCTAAGGGGCTGTGGGTTGATGAACTATACAATGTGCTTTGGTCTATCCGGACAACGGTGAAGAACTCCACGGGTGAAACTCCATTTACACTTGTCTTTGGCTCGGATGCCGTATTGCCCATTGAGATGTATGAACCAARGCTCCGGGTTATGATGTACACCGAAGAAGGAAACTGGGAAGCCATGAAATGCAATCTTGATCTAATTCCAGAAATCCGGGGCAACGCTCTTCTCCGCCAACAGATTTACAAGTTAAGAATGTCCCGAGAATACAACAAACGTGTCAAACCATAGCCTTCCAATTGGGGGATACCTTGCTGTGAAAAGAGGAATCTACTGGGAAAGGGCAAAGGAGGATGGAAAAGTTGACTCCGAATTGGGAAGGCCCGTACAGAATCTTGTGAGGTGTTAAGGGATGGAACACTACAAGTTGGAAAGATGGACAGGGGCAACGGTTACTCACCCATGGATGCTGACAATTTGAGAAAATTCTATGTTAAGCAAACATTTTTGAGTCGACCTGAAGGCGCTCACCCTAGTCGAGTTGGCCAAGCGTGCCTCGCAATCACAAGTTTGAGTCGACCTGAAGGCGCTCAAAACTTGTAAAAACTTTGAAGTATCTAGATGAATGAAAGCTCAATACTTTGAACTTCAAACTCGTGTTATCACACAGGGGCAACTCCCTCCATGGGAAATACTTAAAATTCAAAACGAATAATACGCCCTAGATTCTCAAACGAGATTAAACAGATTCATTTTTCTGTTAAAATTAACCTAAAAATGCCTAAGTCTACACTTAGAAGTTTTTAAAGTGGCAAAGCAGCCAAGAGGGCAAATGTCCAACCTCGAAGGGAACAATTTCCTAAGCTATAGCGCGGCGAGCAAAATGATCTAAAAAATGCGACATGCGGCTTTCCGTTTTGTAAAAACAATGGAAATCAGCTCGCTTTAGATCAGACTTGATCGCATAAGGGCAAATGACCCTCAAAGGGTGCGAGGTGCGAGCTTACCGTTTTGAAAAATTGACAAAAATGGCTCGCACCAAGTCACCTAATGGCAAATGACCTGCAAGAATGTGCGAGTGCGAGCTTACCGTTTGTAAATTGCAAAAATGTCTCGCACCCCGTCGCACAAGGGCAAGTGACCCAACACGAATATGCGAAACATGAGTTTCAGATTGAAAAAAGCATAAGTACAAGACCTCGACAAAGTTCACATAAGAAAGAAGGCTATACCTGAACTCGCAGCGGCCTAGTCACGCAACTGCACGTGCGAGCTTACCGTTTTGTAAAAACGATGGAAATTTGGGCTCGCACAAATCTGTCTACTAGGGCAACGCTGCGACGGCAGCTTACGTTTGTAAAAACGATGGGAAATTGGCGCAAAATCTGTCTACTAGGCAAGCTCGACGTGCGAGCTTACCGTTTTCTAAAAACGATGGAAGGCTCGCACAAATCTGTCTACCAGGGCAAGCACGGACGTGCGGAGCTCGTTGTACAAACGATGAATTGCGTCACACAATCTGCTCTTACCAGGGCAAACTGCGACGTGCGAGCTTACCGTTTTGTAAAAACGATGGAAATTGGCTCGCATATGGTGGAAAAATTGTTTAAGGTTGTGATCCGCGAAGGGTTGAAACTGCTACGTCCTTGACTCAATCTCTAAGTTTAAGGGCAATCAATATGATTGATTGACTTGACCCCACTACTAGGCCTCAAGTCAATCAATTCTTAGGATCTATAAACTTGGACATTTCGCACAAGTACGAGGTTATACTAGGCCTCAAGGAGTGTTGTTCGCACATRTGGTTTGGTGTGTAGTCCATGCGACCAATGGTGGACACATGCACTACAGGGGCAGGTGGACCCTTGAAGTGCAAAGGCTAAGTACCCGAAGAGTAAAAAATCGCGACGTATGGGACTTAGAAAGCAAAAATTAAAAATTATGCGAAAGTGGAGCAACACTGCGAGACACAAGACTTGTAATTTCTACTAGCAAGAAGGCTTATATTTGATTGATGGAGAGTGGATTACAAAGCTTTCTAGACAAAAGATTCTATGCGAGGCCTAACACTTGTACAAATTATCTAAGGATACAATAAGAGTACAATAAAATACTGCCTGGTTGGGCTGAACAAAAGCGAGGCGAGAAGAGGCCATCTGATGACTGATTTCTAAAAGCTTCCCAATTGGAAGGACAACTCTTCACTTGAGAGGGATAAACCTTGAAGGGCGAGGAGATCAAATCATCTGCGAAGCTTCAACCTGGTTGAATGTTTTACCATTGTAAACACCGATGACGCTCCTAATCATCTACGAGGCTTTCAACCTGGTTGAATGTTTTGCCATTGTAAACACCGATGACGCTCCTAATCATCTGCGAGGCTTTCAACCTGGTTGAATGTTTTGCCATTGTAAACACCGATGACGCTCCTAATCATCTGCGAGGCTGGTGAGGCGAGGAGAGCTCATCTGATGCGAACCTCAGCATCATCCGCATCGTTCATATTTTRAATGTCGACGTGCTCATCCTGATCAGCATAGTCATCACCATCTTTGGCGACGTCGACATCATCAGTTTCGGCTTCCTCTTCCTCGCCACTACTGCTGCTCGCATCTTTGCTAGCCGCATCGTCGTCGTTGGACGAAGAACCATCAGAAGGTGCAGCATCAGTGGAGTGCTCCTCGTCGTTAAATTCAAACATGAAGTCCTTCTCTGGCAAGGGAGGCCTTGGGTGCTCTGGAGTGTCAAGCATGTTTTGGATAATTTCCACCTGCTCGACATAATCCAGTCTTTCTTCCAGGACGCCTAAGGGATAACTCTTCTTCGCAGGAAAAAACCGCCAAGCCTTCTTAACCAGTGCTCGCATCTCTTCAATGCCTTTGTTCTTCACCTCAGCGAACTTCATCTTCTGATTCCCCTTCTGAGCTGCGAGCTCCTTGTCTTGCTCCTCAGCAATGAAGCAAAGATTGAGCAGCTCATCTCGCACTTTAGCCTCAGCCTTCGCCAATGCCTCCTTCTCTACTTATGGCATGGCTTCAGCAAGCTTCGCAGTCACCTCTTGCTCAGTTCGCTCTGCGACAGCTTTGTTGACTCTTTCCTCCTCCTTCTCTGCAGACTTGGCCACATGCTTGGCRAAATCATTGTGCTTGGTGAGGAGGGAGTGGTAGCCTTCAAGTGACTTGCGGTAGGCTGCCTTCACCGCATTGAGGTTGTGACCAAGAGTATAGGTCGCCTCAGCGTCATCGACCTTGATAGCTAAGGTCTGCTGCATGAGGTACTCTATTGACTCCTGGTACAACACCTCCTTGTGCTTGGCCTCGCGATTGGCCTTTCGCATGGCCTTCGCAATGCCATCCAGCCGCACCATCACCTGAGAAAATGTGCGAAGCAAGTTAGCAAAAAAGTGCGAAGCAAGTTAGCAAAAGTGTGCGAAGGACTATACTTGTAAAAAAAATCAAGTGAAGAGAAGAAACTTACATCGGCGAGTCCACTCATCGCCCAACCACAAGATCCAACCTCGTACCCTGCGAGGCTGTCCTTGTACTCCTTCGTCGCACAGTGAACCATCTCGCCCACTATCTTCTTCTTCTTGTCAGATCCAAATTTGCGCGAAGAGTAGTGGTCCACATCATCCACCTCAATCCACTTATCGTCCTCTTTGGCTTCAGCAAAGAGGACAGAAACCAGCGAAGGATGCTTCTTCGCAACAAACTTGTCCAAGCCCTGGACAATGTTGTCGTCAACCCTCAGCGWCGGGTGACCTTGTGGTTCTGGCCTCTCGAGAGGAGTGGAGATTAGTGGGGGCTCGACATTGGGGTTGGCCAGCAGCTCCTTAAAGTTGATTTGGTCGAGGTCCCCCACATAGGTGAATTCAGGTGGGAAGAATTTAGGAGCCTCAGCTCGATGGCGAAGCACCTCCAGTTCTTCTGCAGTGGGAATTGGCGAGGGAGGTTTCTGTGTTGCTTGGTTAACCTCGCCCATTTCAGGGACATCGCCGAGGTCTTCATCCTCGTGTGCGAGGAATTCATCACCAGCTGCATCACCTGACACATACGGAACGATATCCGAGTCAGACCAACCATGGGGATCAGGATGGCGAGGCCATGGGAGAGGAGAATCATGCGAAGACTTTGATCTCCTTTCATATGTCACCTCYGATGACTGCGACCCACTWGGGGTTCGCGSTCTAAACAAAGCRGGGTCTYGCCCAAACTTGTTGAAGATGCGAACCTCAGTGGGATGAGCATTGGGACCCAAAATTGAACTGCGAGGAAGATGACTTGTACCTGCAGAGTGATGTCTCTTGGCAGCTGGCTCAGGAGRAGAAGGCGAAGGAGCTCTCTTCTCGCCCACCTGAGCAGAATMCGACGAATCCCCCTTAGTCGGAGGGGGAGTTGGTGGTGTTTGCCGYGGAAGCTTCGGCTTGYRTTTTGGCACCTCAATGCCTTTGCCTTTGCCAGGCACRTCGGTGRTGCTCTTCCTCTTGGGAGCCTCAGTAGGCTCATTTATTTTGACGTCAGGCTTCGCAGGCTCCCTGGGCGTCTTGGGCTTCCCCGCCAAGGGCGAGGAAGATTTATGTTCTGGTCTCCTCTCCTCGCTCCGCGAAGAGTATTTTGATTTACTTTTCTCCTCGCTTCGCGAGGAATGTTTTGGTACTTCCCTCCTCTCGCCCTACGAGGAAGGTGTTCTCTCCTCCCCTTGCGAGGGAGTTTTGGTCTTATCTTTCCCCTCGCCTCGCGAGGGAGTTCTATCTTTATCCTCGCCTCACGAGGTAGATGTCCTTTTGAGGACTTGATATTGTGGAGGCTTGTTGGAAGCAGGCTTCGAAGGCTGCTCCTTCTTGGATGTGTTGGTCTTCCCAGCCTTCAAGATGTCAGAAGGTCTCTTTAACTTCTGCAAAAATAGGAAAAAGAATACAAGTAAGCCATCTCGTAGGAAAGGTAGAAAACTGTTGGGTCTCGCATTTGAGCAAGTGCTCATGCGAGGCATATGTCATACAGTCTTCGCAGCTGACAAACCAGATTATGCGAAGGAAAGTAAAATAAAGTGCGAGAGCAAGCACTTACCCAATGAGCAGCATTCTTCTCTGCCAATGTCTTCACCCGCTATTCGGCTGCGAGAGCTTGAAACTCCTCACTGGCCATAGTCCCGTTCAAGCGAATGGGCAATTTAGAAAAGGAGGCTTCTGCAAGGGGAAACACTTGGTTAGAAAAATTCAAACAAAAAGCACAATTTACAAGTCAAAGATCTACCTCTGTCTGCTCGCGAAAGGCGACGACCACCTGCGAGCTCAAAGGCTCGCAGGAAGTCAACATTGCAAAAGCATTCGAGTGTTGGCAGCCAGTTCTTGGGGACCATGGGCTTTTGGGCTAAAGTCCTAAATTCATGCTGAACAGTCTCGAAGTACTCTAACTGTTGGTTTATTACRGGGGTCCTCGCCCCTAACTCCCTCTCGCTGTATGTATTCTGGTGCGAGGTCCACGAGGAAAGGATCCTCGCAAGGGCAGTCTCTTCTGTGTGCACAAGGAAGAAATCATTCTTCCAGTTGTACACCTTATTGGGTTTGTCCAGCGAGGTCATGTARTTCCCTTTTTGCTGGAGCTGGAACCAACCAGCCTGGCATCTGCTATTCTTGGAAATCAGATGCATGCGAAGGAAGACATCAGTTCTACATTGCCAGCCTTTCACTTTACAAACGGCCATGTAGCCAAGAATATGACACCAGGAATGGGGTGTCAGTTGTGCGAGGCCAATACCATAGGCCTTCAACACATTGGTTATAAAAGAATGAAGGGGAAAGCGAAGGCCCAGATCAACCACCGCCTTGTAAATTGCGAAGGTGTCATCCGGTGTCTGAGTGATCGCAGTTCCCTCAGCAGGAACGACAAACCTGTCCTTCCGCAGGAGTGCGTCCCTCCAGGCCTTTCGCACAATGGTTGACGAAGGACTGTCCTTGTCCTTGTCTTCATCTTCAGAGGATTCCTCCACCTTCTGGGACTTATTTTTGGCAATCCAAGCCAAGGGGTCCTTATTATACTCCTCCTCGTCCTTATTTTCAACCTTGGTCCTCGCAGTCTTTTGGGAGTCTCGCAGTCACTGCTCTCCTACAAAGCGGCATCAACTTCCGCGCTTATTTCAGCAGAGTCAGGACTCGCATCCTCCATATGTACAGGAATGCGACCAGAGGTACTTGGCTGGTCCGGTTCGTCCTCATAAAATTGTTTATGTGGCCTCCTAGTAGCCGTATGTTTAATACGAGGCATCCTGATACAAATAGATAGAGTGTCAAGGATGGGACGAGGTGCTACAGGGTGCGAGAACAAAAAATCAAGGGAGGAGGAAAAAGCAGTTAAATTGGAGCCAGGCGAAGTTGGACTAGGCTCTTCCAAGCCCCCAACTCTATTCTTATTGGGCGAAGAGTCCGTAGAACTTGTGTCGCTCATTATTACTTTGATAAAAAAGAATAAAGAATAAGTGCGAAGTAAGAAAAGGTGCGAACAGTACCTGAGGTGCGACGGTTGATGAAGAATCGAAGAAGAAAACTCTGAAAACTGCGAACTGCGACGAAGAATACCGCGAACTGTGACGATGAACCTTGAAAACCGCGAGCCGAAACTGTTGTAGAAGCTAGCAAACTTGTGAGAAGAAAGGAAAAAATGTGCGAGAGAAAGAGGAATTTCAAACGAGAAAGAAGGAAAAAGTCCTTCCTCTCTTACCCCAGGGGATATATATACTCCCTGTTCTGTGTCTCCTCTTCCCTTTGAATTTGAAATTTGAATGGAAGGGAGGAAGTTTGAGCGGGAGGAAGGGTTTGCCGATTCAGTTGCTGCTGCCATGCGAATTCCAAAAACTGCAAATTAAATGCTTGGCCTGGCCATCTCTCTCCCACGAAGGCACGCTTCCCGACGCAAAAAAAAGAGAAATACCTAGTTTGTATCTGATTTAAGGTTTATTTGCGTAATGTAAATTAATGTAGAATCAAGATCAAACACCCCATAAATCCAAACGATTTCTCGGGTCTTTGAGGGGCTAATGATGTGGCACGGAAAATCCCTGCCCACGTGTCCTCTAAATATTGGGTCAAAAAGATCCACGTGGCAAACTTCACTGTATTAATTGATCCTAGCCAAAACGGGACGGAGAACCGACGTTCCTGCACTAAAACAGTAGTAAGGAATGCTCGGAAGCACCGATGAATGACAAGTGTCAATCATCCAAGTGGTTCCTTGGTTTTTGAGGGATTACCTATAAATACCCCAAAAAACCAAGGAAAACACACACAATTCTCATAGCATTTATTGCATAACTCCCAACTACTTTCTCTCTCTAGCTTGGCACTTTCTATTCCCTAAACTCCATACTTACTTAAGCATCGGAGGGGAGATAATCCGAATAGGATTATTCTCCTTTGTGCAGGTGTCAGGCCCTCAAGATTTCTCAGCCATGAGGTCTAGGAAAGCAAAGAGCGAGTCTACGTGCGATAGAAGGTCAGCTCTCCCGAGGTAGCATTGACGGGAAGCCTCCACCCCTCTCTCAACCCAGAAGCTAGGGAAATATTGTAGCCAGGCCACGTCATCAACCAAATTACTTGCTACAACACCACCTATTGCAACGGTTGTTAATTCAAAAGCGTTGCCATAGGTGTTAAAAGGTGTTGCAAAATCTATCTATGGCAACGGTTAAAATTCCTAAAGCGTTGCAAAAACTATAAAAYGTGTTGCCTTAGAGAGCTATGGCAACGGTTAAAATTCCTAAAGTGTTGCCTTAGAGAGCTATGGCAACGGTTACTATTATCTACAACCGTTGCTATGATATGAACCGGTTGCCATAGATCTATGGCAAAGTTTAGTACTGGTTGAAGGCGTTGCTATAGCTATGAGAATCGTTGCCATAAGATAGCTATAGCAACGTTGCTATAGGATATGACCGTTGCAATAGCTCAAAAGCCCGTTGCAATAGAACTATGGCAACGGTTATTTTTTAACCGTTGCAATAGCTTTGATAACCGTTGCAATAGGTCTATAGCAACGGCATCAAAGCAACGGTTATGAACCGTAGCCTTAGGTCTATTGCAACGTTTAGAGGTATATATTGCAACGGTTTTTGACCGTTGCCATAGCTTAAAAATGTACTAGTGATTATAACGTATTAAATACACAATATTATTCAGAAATACATAACATCTACACAAGTATAAATATAAGTATATGATATAACGGTACATTAAATCGTATTAAATACACAATATCATTCAGAATACAATAATAATCACATACAAGTATAAAATAAGTATATATGATACATTATTATATTGTACTTAAAGTACACATTATCATTCAGATCAGAAACACATAATAAACACAAATACTTGTATATGATATAAAAGACATTATATCGTATTAAAGTACACAATATCATTTAAAAATACATAATATCACACAAAAATATAAGATATAAGTATATGATACATGAGTATATTATATTGTACTCTAAGTACACAATATCATTTAGAAACACCAACAATTGTATTGAGCAAAACAAAAAACGAAATACAGCAAGTTGTCGGCTTTTCTTAATTCTTGTTTTGAGCGAAAATTTCTATTGGATTTATTTATGGAAAAATTGCCAACAACTACCTACTTTTTTTCCGACTTTGAAAACAACTACCCACTTTTTTTATTTTTGAAAACAACTACCCACTTTTTTTGAAAACTTTGCGAACCACTACCCYTTAACGATTTGAAACTAACACCGTTAACTCTCCGCCACGAACCACCATGAACCACCACGTCTGGAGTCCAACCACCCCAACCGCCACTTTTGGAGTCCAACCACCAACCGAGCGGCCACCAGCACCACCCCATTCAACACCACCCCATTCAACACCACCCCAATTCGACACCACCCCCTTTGAAGTCACCCCCAATTCGATGCCACTCCTTCGTTGCCACCCCCAATTCGAAAGCAATCCCGTCGTAGCCACCCTAATTTGAGACCGCCACTACTTTAATTGAACAACACATCCTTCGAAAATCAAAACCCCCAAATCAATTTGCGATTTGGATTTTAAAATTAGGGTTTTGATTTTTGATTTGAGGGTTGCAAACATACAATTAAGAGGGGTGGAGGTTTGTGTTTGGTGTTGGTGTTGCTCGATTGATGCGTGCGAGGTGTTTGGTGGTGGTTTCGTGGTGGTTTCGTGGTGTACTTGTGTGTTTTGGGGTGGTTTCGTGGTGCAGTAGTGTGTTTTGGGGTGGTGTGTAGTTGTGGTGTGGTGTTGCTCAATGGTGAGTGCTGTGAGAATTGTGAGGGAGGCTAGAGGAGGGTGGTCGTGGAGGGGGCGGAGATGTTTGCAGTGGTTCGTTGGGCTGTCGGTGGTGGTGGTGTGAGGGGGTGTGAAGGAGTGGTGTTGTGTGGTGTTGCAGACTTGCTGTGCTGCTGGTGGTTGTGGTGTTGCGTGGTGTTGCAATGGTGCTATTTGGTGTTGCAGGTGCTAGAGGGAAGGCGGTGGTAGGTGGCAGCAGTGAGGGAGTGGTGGTTCGTGGTGGTTGGAAGGGTGAGAGTTAACGGTGTTAGTTTCAAACCGTTAACGGGTAGTGGTTCGCAAAGTTTTCAAAAAAAGTGGGTAGTTGTTTCTAAAAAAAAAAAAAAAGMGGGTAGTTGTTTTCAAAGTCGGAAAAAAAAGTAGGTAGTTGTTGGCAATTTTTCCTTTATTTATCGATTTATTCATCTAGTGCAATAGAATATTGAAGAATCCCTTTTTCTCAACGGCGACATTGACAAAGCACACTGAGTGAAGTGACTATCATAAACGGACTGCATTTATTCGTCGAGTTGAGTCCGCGGGGAGTGTGGGTCTGAGTTGACGGTGATTGGTTATGGCACCGATCAGAGCTTCAGAGATGGTGTCGACCACTGGCCACCGAGAACGTGGGATAATGCTTGGTGCAGAGAGATAGAGGTTCTACCATGGTGAGAAAGATTTCAGGATAAGTAATTAATATAGGTATAATGTCACGTGAGTTTGTTCGGATTCACAATAAAGTTATTGTGAACCCGGTAAACGCAAAACGGATTGAAAAAGTTTATCATTCATTTAAGTTTGAAAAATTTTCTAAACTGTGTTTTTAAAATTTAGAAAATTTATCCCTCTGTTCCTAAATGTTGTGTACATTTGAAATCTTGAAACTATTAACAACATGTAAATCAAAATATAGTGTTGTGGGATCTTATTTGATTCGTCTCAATCAGTACTACAAAAATATATAATTTTTATAATTTTTGGTAATGTATAGTTACGTTGAATATATGATCAAAATAAAACGTACATTGATATACGTACGTACTAAAGTGAAATTGGTAGACCATTTAGGAACAGAGAAAATACTTTAATAGGAACCGTGCAGTAGGGGAGGGGAAAGTCTCCAACATATTTGTTGGGGTGAGAGTTGACCCGAGGGCATAAAGTTGGAGGTAGTACCACTGCTCTATCACCTCATTCTCGGAATAATACTTGTATATGTAACTCCACTAATATGTGACTATGTGAGGCCAGCGTTTCACCTTCTGCAGTTAGTTATCTAATAATTTAAACAGTTTAATTCAAAGAAGAATGTGAATGTCATTGCTTGGAAAATTATTAAAGATGTAATAAACAGCTAAGTTGAAGGCTCGTCATCAGGATAAGGATCAAGCATATAAAGGGTTAGTTTGTGCAGTTGTGTAATGTGTTAGTGTGTATGATTTGGTAAGTACAATACTAATTATTTAAGGGTTATGATATATACAGTCTTTAGGGTTGCATATAAGAAGGCAAAAAAGAAAAGCTTTCAAAAACGTTAATATTTATAACATTAAATTCTGTACAATTTTAACATAAATCTATAAAGAATTATCATTTTAAGCAAAAATTTAATGCTTATATGCGATTCCAAGGACTGCGTATAACATCTTCCATTATTTAATTAAAAATTCGTTCATTCACTAATAATAAGTTAAAAAAAATAGGGATTATTGGAGTTGGAGTGGCATGGATTTCAAACCGGTGATGTCAGTCCTCCAATAGAGTTGTGCGGGAAGCATGATGCTCACTATTAGCTTACTTTTTTTAATTAGCAGCTGTCCATCATAACCATTTCAATTAGACATGCTAAGTTGCTAACATACAGTTGGACAATGACTAAATAAACACCAAGCACTTCCTCGTTTCATGAACTTCTACGTAAAATTTTATTATGAGAGGAAAAATGTCTAAAAAGAAAAGGTGAAGCATATGATTAAAAGATAAAAATTACTTTCTTTATTTCTTGAAATTCCTACTATATATTATTTGGATTTTGGACGTAAAATATGAAAATTAATATAATATGAGAAGTGAGGTTAAAAAGTAGATTTAGATTAGAGAGAGAAATAAATAAAATTGCATTAATTAATACAAATGGGTGTGTTGCAAGTGGTATGATGGCTTCCACATAACGGACCACCACAATTAAAAAAATAATAGTATAAGGTTTCCTAAAAAAAATAAAATGGAAATGATAGGAATTTCATTAAACGTCACTATGAAGAAGTGGTAGGAATTTCATGGAACGGATGGAGTATGTAGCTTGTAAAGTACGGAGTAGGTAGGAAACACAAACTTTTATAAGTGGCAGACCACATTCTAAGTTTGTGTGTGGCTTCTTGGTTTTAAGCCCAAAAACGCGGAGCCCAACCCATATCTGGTACATTAAGTTTATGTCGCATAACGGAGCCCAAGTCTTATAACGGACTCCGTTTAGCGGTTTTTTTCCCGTTTTCTTTATTTTTGGTTCTAATTTCAGTTCAAACTGCCATAACTGTCATAACTTCTGACATTTCTACCACCTTCTCCACTTTCATTCAGTTTTGCTTGCTAGTTGCGATCATTTATATCTCGTTCCTGATTTCGTTTTGATCATTTACTTTCAATTTCATTTTTCTCTTCGTTTCTTCTTCAATTCTCACATTCTTCTGGTTTTATTTTCGCATTCTTCATTTCAGCTCGATTTTTTGTTTGTGAAATTACAAAATGACGAGCAAAAAATTCAAAGTTTTTGTCAAAGGTGCTGGTAAGGGAACAACGAAGATTGTTACATCTTCTTCTCATGGTGAGTTTTCGTATTTGTTTACTTTCTCTGAACTGCTTAATTAACATGCAATTCATGTTTCTGAACTAGTTAGGGTTTCGAATTTTCAGTTTTGCTTCGTTTTTTGTTGTTTCGATTGTGTTTGCTCAATATATATGAAATTCAGTAGTTTGAATTTTTGATTATGTTATTATGAAGTTGTATTTACTTTTTAACAAATTATAGCTTACTTATTCACTGTTTTATTCTCGAATTTTGTTAGATCTGTGTTTTTTTATTGGTTCCTTTTCTTTGTTTACATTCAATTGATGTCTTTGAACTAGTTAAGGTTTTGAATTCTCAGTTTTGCTTCGTTTTTTGTTATTTGCATTGTCTTTGCTCAATATATATGAAATTCAGAAGTTTTAATTTGTGATAATGTTATTATTAAGTTGTATTTACTTTTTAACAATTTATAGCTTACTTTTTCAGTGTTTTATACTCGAATTTCATTAGATCTGTGATTTTTTGTTCCTTTTTGTTAGTTAATATGCAATTCATGTCTCTGAACTAGTTAGGGTTTTGAATTTCTAGTTTTGGTTCGTTTTTTTGTTGTTTTGATTGTGTTTTGTTCAATATATATGAATTCAGTACTTTGAATTTGTGATTATGTTATTATTAAGTTGTATTTACTTTTTAACAAATATTAGCTTACTTATTCACTGTGTTGTGTTGAATTTTGTTAGATTTGTGCTTTTTTTGTTCTTTTTGTTAGTTACATTGTTTTTTGGGGTTTATATTTATTGATTTGTTGTTCATTTTGTAATTTTGTTTTTGTTCACTTTTTGAAACTCTAATATTACTTATATTGTTAAATGTTTAACTTTTTTGTTTGAAATCAAAATAAAGTAGTTTAATTATTTTAAAAACTCATAAAAGTTTAATGGGAAAAGTAATAGATATTGTATAGGAAAAGTAATTGATTTAATGATGAAAAGTAGTTTTATTCTACTGTTTGTTTATTTGAAACTTTTATTTTTGTTGTTGATTTAGTATATTCTTCTGTATGTATTGTTGTTGATTCAGTATATGCTTCAATGTTGCCTTGTTTATTGTGTTTCCATTTTGTTTGTTGTATAAATCAAGTTTAAGTAGTTAATTATGTCATCATGTTATTTTAAGTTTGTGCTTACTTTTTATTTATATTAAGCTTACTTTTTCACTTTGTATGCTTTATTTTTTATAGATTTGTGTTTTTTCACTTTTCCAATGTTTAATTTTGTTATGTTTACTTCTTTAGAATGTTAAGATTACGTTTTAGTTTTAAAAATGCTTACTTTTTTGTGTTTTTTCAGTTTTCCAATGTTTAATTCTGTTTACTTTCCAATGTTAGATTGTGCTTGTGTTTTCATGTATGTATATATGTTTTTCATTTGTAATTCATTTCTGCATAGTTTGAGTTATGTTTTTTGTATTGTTTTTTGTAGAAGAAGCGAAGAAGGCTTATGCAGATGTTGTTTCTAATGCTGATAAAGTGTTGGTTGGTGATCAAGGAAATGAGAATGACAATGTGCTGCTGCTGCTGCTTGATGTTGGTGAAGATGTTGCTTCTCAAAGTAAACCAGTTGATCAAGGTGAAGGTAAAACAGCAGTAGGTGAAGATGATGTTGGTGCTACGCCTAGTAAATTTGATGAAGTATTGTGGAGGATGTGGAGAGATGATGATGATGTTGAAGAATTACAGGTTTATGAAAATGTTGTTCCTATATCCACTGATTTTACCTATGCTGATTTTTTAAAAATATCTAAGAAAAAGGCTGATGAAAGAGGTTTAGGAGTTGGTATAATCGTAGGTTATTGAGGAAGGTATTATTAAACAGGAGGGTTCAGACTTGTTTCGAGGTAGGGGTAGGGTAGAGGTAGGAGCAGGGGTAGGGGTAGAGGTAGGGTAGGAGTAGGGCAAGTGAGGATGTTGAAAGAACTTAATCCAAAACTTATTCTGATTTTGAGAAGAGTCTGAAAATTTGGTCTCAATCTCAATCTCAATCTCAATCACATCACAATCTCAATCAAATCTCAATCAAATCTGATGATTTGTCAAACATACCAGCTCCAATGGAGCTAGATGAGGCGGAGTTGGCTGCTCAGAAAGAGTTCGATGCTTAAGTCTGTTGCTTTTAAAGCAAAAGTTTTTCGTAGGGGAGTTCCAAATGAGATCGTTCCTATTGACCAGAGGAGGAAGCCTGTCAAACGGTATTTTATTTCTTTTACATTGTTTTCTAATTAATGTTTCAATTGTTGATGTTCATTTTCACAGTTATGTTTTTTGTTTTAAAACAATTACTGTTTTTTAAAATTGTTTTTTGTGAAAAGAATTAGCCTTTTGTGTTGAAATTATTTCATTTGATTTTAAAAAGTAGTTATATAATTTAAAAAAGTAGTTCATGTAATTAATAAAAGTAATAGTATATTTTAATAAAGTAGTTGATTCAATTCCATGCATAAAAAGTACATTAACAATAAATAACAAAAGTAAAGTATATTATTCAGAAAAGTAATTCATTCTATTCAGAAAAGTAAAGTATATTATTCAGAAAAGTAAAGTGTATCATTCAGAAAAGTAAAGTATCTTATCAGAAAAGTAATGATATAATTCAGAAAAGTAAAGTAGTTCATTTTATAAAAGTATAATTGATATAGTTGAATTGAACAGTATGCAATTGTTATTACCATTAATTTATTTTGATGATAAAGTTAGCTTTTTTGTATTTAAAGAGTTTTTTTTTTGTTTGTTTTTTGTTCTGTTTTTCTTTAGTTTTATCAAACTTGTGTTTTGTTTTTTTGTTTTTGTTTTTTTTATTTTTTATAGGGATGTTGTAGTAGATACTGAGTTTGATGCTACAGAGGAAGAACGTAAAAGATAAAGCAAGATCCTGGTGCTATTGTTACTAAGAAGGAAAAGGTTGATGTTCCTGTTGCTGTTGAAGTGTAAGTGTTTGTTTTCAATTTGTATTGTGTTTAATAATTAAATTATGTTTTGTTTGTTGTAATGTTTTGTTTATTGTTTTGCAGTGATACTGATCCAAAATGCAAACCAAGTAACTTTTTTAAGTGATTCAAGGTTTGACTAAGCACAAGAGATGTTGTCATAGAGATGGGTTTTGGAGGTATGCTTCATTTGAAGGTTGCTGCCCTTCCTAGGGAATTGGTTAGGGATTTGTATAGGAATTTTGATGGGAAAAATTGGATGTTGCATGTGGGTTTAAAGAAAACTCAAATTTCAGTTGGTGATGTGTGAATTGTTTTTTTGTATTCTTTTGGTGATTTGAAAGTGTCTGAGTCTGCTAAAAATCAATTTTTGGAGTTAAAAAATTTTTGGAAACAGAATTATGGAAATGGTAGTGAATGTCAAATTTCTACTTGGTTAAGCATATTTCTGGGAATGATGAAAGGAAGTCTAGTGATGCTGTTTTTAAAAGATGTTTCTGATGTTGGCTTTATGTTATGTTTCTAAACCATCTCTGAACACACATACATTATAAGCTTCTTCATATTGTTGATGACATTTGACAATGTGAAGAATATATGATTGGTGTTCATATGTGTTACGTCATCTTGGGATGCTGGTTTGAGTTATTCTGATAATAAAGTATATTCCTGGGTGTGCTTGCTGTTGTACATTTGTTATTTTTATAGGTAATGTTTAGGGGTGAATATGCCTAGAACACTACTTAGATTCGGCATTGGACTGAAAAGTCTGAGGGAAAGAATTAGGGCTCAAGATGGTGAGTTTTCGAGCGTTTTGGAAAAACGTTATCCTATCACTGTTTTGACGAGAAGTTTGATGAGGTTTCTTTGCCTTCTGCTATGGTTGAGGATGACAGTATAGGCTGATGATGTGCCGAGGTGGGTGTTCAGGAAGTTGATTTAGGTAGAATGAAACAATGTTGGAGGTATTAAGGTTAATGTGGTTTTCGAGGTAATGATAGTAGGGGCTTCTGTTGGTGGTTCAAAGTTCTTCTTCTGTTTCTGCTAATGCTGTTTGTGAGGGTGATTCAATTTCTAGGCGTCGTTCATAACATTTATTTTGCCTGATGATTATTAAGCGATGAAGAAATTGTGAGAAAAGCAATGATGTAAGTAATTCCTTTTTGTTCTTATGTTTGTTACTTATTAGTTATATGAGTAATTACTTTTTTGTGTTATCTTTTGTTAGTTATATATATATATATATATAATATATATATATATATATATATTATATATATATATAATATAGGTGTTTATATGGCTTTTTCTATGCCACATGTATTGAATTTGAAGAAAAGTAATTGATATAGTATAAGAAAAGTAATGTATGTAATGAATAAAAGTAATTCACATATAAGAAAAAATAATTGGTTTTAAAATAGTTAAAGTAAGGTATGGATAAAGAAAAGTAATAGTTCTATTTATTTGTTATAATAAACAACAGTAGTTTTACATAATTTAGAAAATTAATTCATTGTTTTTGAAAAGTATTTGAATTTGTAATTATGTTATTATTAAGTGTATTTACTTTTTAACAAATTTTAGCTTACTTATTCTCTGTGTTGTGTTTAATTTTGTAGATTTGTTTTTTTTTCTTTTGTTAGTTAGATTTTTTTGGTGTTTATATTATTGATTTGTTGTTCTTTTTGTAATTTTTGTTTGTGTTCATCTTTGAATTCTAATATTTCTTATATTTGTGTAAATGTTACTTTTTTTTGTTTTGAAATCAAATAAAATAGTTTAATTATTTTAAAAAACTCATAAAAGTTTAATGGAAAAGTAATAGATATTCTATACGAAAAGTAATAGATTTGCTGTAGTAAAAAGTAATAGATTTCTATAGGAAAAGTAATAGATATTCTATAGGAAAGTAGTTCATGTCATTGATAATAAGTATTCATATAATTATAAAATAATTGTGACATTTCAGAAAATTAATTATAATTAATACAAGTTGTTCATATTATTTTATTATGTTGTATAATTACTTCATGGTTATTCAGTTATATGCATTGTTATCTCATTATTTATAAGAGAAGTATTATGTTTTAAGAGAGTAAAGTAAGCTATGTAAGAAATAAAAGTAATTGTTTTTGTTCTTTGATTTTTTCAGGAACTTGAAAGAAATTATTTGTTTCTTCAAAGAAATGTAGCTTCTTAGTTTGTTAGTTGAAAGAATGTTGATTCAATGAAAATGTTGTTTCAGAGGATGTTGGTAAGATTCAGTTGTTCAGAATTCAAAGGATAAGTCTCCTTCGCTCTCTCAATTAAGTCGTTGCCATCTAATGATTTTTTTGGAGTAAATAGATAGTTGACTAAGAGAGTGTCTGACAAGAAGGAAAGATATTCCGTCATTTTTTCCGTTTAGGGCGAATGATCCCATTTCCATACTCTCCAGATTTAAGTTTTGTGAACATCTTTCAAACTGTATCAAGGGAAGATGCAGTCATATGTGGTTTGTGCAGTGAAATCCTCCTGTTGAGGGTTTGGAGTTGAAGAATAAAATATTGAAGATGAAAATAAAGAACAAGATGTTCAGAATGTTGCTGTAGTGAAGAAAACACAAATTTGGATAGCAGGAAGATTTTTTAAGGAGAGTGATTCTTATATTGTTGAGAATGTTTCTGTGGATGTTGGAGAGGTTTTATTGATTTGAATATGGAAGCAGCTGCTGGGGATGTGCTCCATCTGCTGATGTTAACCAAGTAGTAGTAGTGTGCTGCTGAAACATTTGTAGGTGCATCTGCTGATGTTGAGGTTGAGGTTCCTGTATGAGGTTGCTGATCGTGAAATTTGGAAAGTGAAGTTGCTGCTTCCACAGAGAATACTGCTGATGTATTGACAGATTCATCTGAATTTGTACTCAGTGTTCCCTCT
>SNQN01011187.1:0-19658 GCA_008642245.1 Bassia scoparia | reverse complement strand
CCGAGAGACACTGAGAGATCAGGGTGTGTGCGTAAGGCTGCAATCCTAAAGGGTGATGCTCCGAGACCATGTAACGAATTAGATGTTGTTTCTAAGTTGGGACGTGGGTGAGCAGGTGGAGTGAAGGACAGAGGAACGAGGTTGATGCTTCAAGAATCATCGTCAGTGAATTGGATGAGGGGTAAGCGGGGTCAGTTTTGTTGGTTCTAACTACGAGGCTAGTGCGTCGAAGGGGGTCAACGAAAGTCTGTAAGACTAAGAAGGATGATTCATGGTAGTCAAGGGTCCTATGGGCGGGGGTACCGCGATGCGTTCTCATCATCCTTAGTTACGGAGGTACAGTTGCTGTAAGATATTTGGGAAGGTGTTGAACGCAGGGTGTTTGAAATGTCAGAATCTGTGCACACACATGAGGACCTGAGCGAGTGAGACTAAAGAGCGATGAGTCGAGAGTTTGAGGGGAGGCTTTGAAACAATCTGGGCTAGAACACCTTCCTCATGTTCGCGTACGCGTTTCTAAGGTTTTGTTGAGTGTAGACCCTGATCTCTGCTTTGTTGACGCGGTGGCAAACCTGATACGAAAAACCTTTCATATGCTTTTGGGGAGATACTTATTACATTGGGCATGTGTCCTGGCATATTCGCGCATTCGATTGATGGTCCGTCATGGTGGAACGTGTTGATGATAGTGTTTCCTTTGGCGTACGATGTATAGGAGCTTTGCAGTTGGAGAGTGAGGCAGAGTTGACGAGGGAAAAAATCCCCGATTTGGAAGAAAGGGTTGTGGTTTCAGTCGATGAATTTTATGTAAGGTTGGAAAAGGAAAATAGGGCCTCGGATATGTACTGAAGGGGTATCTGTAGTGTTCTAGGCACCACATTAAATTCACTGATGAAGAAAGCGGTTCTAGATTGATGGGTCACTGCTGGCATGAGTTAGACACAGATGTTAGTAGGATTTAGGAGAGTACTCTTGGGGATCTGTGCTTAAGCTATCTGTATCAGACAGCTTGGATAGCATCCAGGGCGATTGTGCAGGGATAAAGGGTGGTTTTTTTTGACACACTTTCACTTTTTCTTCGGGCATGGATTTGTATGAGTTATTTCCCCTATTTTTCGACATCGCAGGGCTCTCTTGCATACGCCGACAATGATGCTCATTGTCCCGTGGATTTGCGGAACGGGAGCTTCGAAGACCATCATTCCGACTTGATTTATTTTCAGGTCGCGACTCAGATCAGTAATACAGCAGGGCGAGGTAATTATTCCAAATTCTTTTGCAATTGTCACATACTTTGTACCCATGAATTTTTTTTTATTTCGATGCACTTGTTTTTAATCGTTTTATATTTTTCAAATGCAGGTGGTTGGTTACCTTTTGGTCCGATCCAAGTTGACACGTGTTCGCGGACATTGTAAACCTCGTCGCATTAGGGTTTCCGAAGCATTATTGGAGGCGTAAACCCGAGCGCGTTCTGAGGCAGTCTCGGCGTATTCACAGTGTTTATGGACATGAGCCCACGTGAGTACTGATCTCGCCACCAACCGATCAAGGCTAGTCTACTCCGCGGCCCGCTCCTTTACCGGTCAATGAGAGCTGCCTATGAGCAAGTCACCATGTCACTTTCGCGACGATATGGAAAGGGAATCTCTACGCTCGACTCCGCGAGTTGGTGAAATTGACTCGTCTTGTCTTGCTTGCACTTCTGCGGGCTTTCACCCACGATCCTAGTCAGTTCGATGCCCTGCATTCCTCTATGATCCTGAAGAGTAACGCGGACGGATTACACAAAGAGAGCTCAGCACGGCTTTACGGAGTCCACTAATTGGGTTGTTCGTTTGAGAAGATGCGGGTAATTTTCTGTTGCGCCACTATAGTAGTCAGAGTTGTCTAGCCCTTAGTTCTCGCTGGAAATGGTGGCCAGGGCGATTGAGGCTGAGCAAGAGTCTTGCGAGTGTACGCAAGTGTTGCTTTCAGTGGCAGACACGAGCAGCATGTCAGGATATTGACTCATTTTATCATCTTATTTTTCAGTAGAAATTATTTGCCTGGACTTATTAAATATTACTTTAAGCTTGCATATTTTCTATTTTCATTAGCAAAGGAATAGTATGGCAGAGTGGACATGGTTTGCTTCCGATAGTGACCTTTGCGAGGATCGCATTGTAAGGTTGAACCTGAGACATTTAGCCCCCTAAGCAAGTGGAGGCAATCCAAGGGCGATTATATACTCTTGCTATTCTCGCGTCAAGCTACTGCTGTCGTAACGTTTATTTTCTATAAGAGACTTGTGTTGATACTATTAGGATCTAATCGCACTTTTATGTAGATTCTGTATAACAAGCTCCTCTTGTTGGAGCTCTTCCTAAAAACGTGGCCCTCCTGTGTGAGTCATTATGGCTAGTGTTTCTTTCCATATCCCTCTACTCCTCAAGTTTATTGTATGTGTGTTTGAGACTATTCTACTGGTGAAAAACTTTTAACAATTGAATCTCCTGAATCACCAACAATGAAAACTGTTCAACAATCGCGAGAGACATAAACATACAGTATGAACGTATTTCTTCTAGTCAAGCACTACAACTACATTAATAGCTCAGTTACTGTCGTCCTCACAACATGTCATGAGGCAAGAAGGAGCGAAACATCTTAACCAAAATTCGAACTCAGTTCTGACCTCTCTTTGTCCTATTATTTAGGCACTACTCCCAATGTTCAGAGCACGTGTACTTACATTCTTCAGTACAACTGTACTGGGAAGAGCGCACTATGGGGGCAAAGGATATTGAGACAAGAGAAGTCGGACATAATGTCTCCTCGAATGTACGATAATCCAATAGCAAGCTCTCCGGTTGTCTAGTCACACCGTTAGATCCATCGACAATGCGGAGGATCCGAGCAGAGTTCGAAGACATCAGGGTCAGGAGTGTTAGAAAAGCTCAGAGTGAAGGCAGTAGAAGGTTCACGTTGACATCACACGAGACACTTAAGCACCAATTGAGCGATATGCCGGAATAGGATCTGACAATAACTTGCCATCAATGCTCTTCTCCACGGGACCACCATCCACCTTATTCTTTGAACTGCCCTGGTAGTTCATACGCAAAATCGAGAGACCTGCTCCGCGATAGTCAAAGTCTTGGCGAGGCTACTCTTTTGGTACTATTTATTTGGAGCAAACTATTTTCACACCAAAAGGGCCTGATTTTGATCACATGACTCATTCATCCTGAAGCTAGCTCGCTAACTGAGCAACTAGCGCCCTCCTGAATTCCGCATATTTACCCGCTCATAGCGACATCTACTAATCTCTCAACAAATGGTAGGTATTATGCGAAAGACAAGCTCCTTAGGGTTAAGAGCCGCATGTTTAGCCTCAATATAGTTCTATTTGATTTACTTACATACATTATACGGCAAATATGCAATACTCAGTTGAGCAAACAAGGTAAAGAAACATACTATTGTGTACATACGCTCTTCTCAAACATGATATAGATAGGGAGTCCGAACTTTAGATCGCATCTATGACTTCCCGTTTGGTCCGATGTGTTGAATATTTTTTTTCCGCGCATTTATCCTTTAGCCTACTCATGCATAAAGGAAATTCCAACATCTTTACGCTATATAACACATGGAGCTATTATGCATAACGCTAAGCATCAAACGACATGAAGCTATGCACGAGTTAGAAAAACTCCGTTTAGCAGTTCACACGACACATGATGTGATGTTGAGCCAATCGAAGACGAATACACCCTTCGAATGACAGTGGAGCGAGTCCGCTCTGAATTGACCACAGTGCTTGATGGCTCTTCAATGATCCAGTATCTGCTATCCTGGGAAATAGCACATCTCCACAGTCTAATAATAAGATGCGACACTACATCTCCCTATTTCATACGTCGGCTGTGGCGGATCAGCAAAGCCGGCATTCGAACTCGTCGGAAGAGAAGCAGAAGCCTTTCGCATTCTAATTCAGAGAACAACTCTTACAGCCACTTAAATCTTGACATCCTCTATCGACTCACAGCTGGAGAGTGTATTTTACACGAGAGGTGCATTCACCATGTTTCGTCAGACACAAAAAACATCCCAAGTAAAAATATCTCCTCAATCTCCAAATGTATCCGGACAAGCCATGTCGAGTACGACTCCGTCAAAGCACGCAAAAGCAATAGCGAGCTATGTATAAACATCTTTCGACAGATTACACATGTGACGGTCCCTATAGCGATTGGGGAGGTGAGATGTTCACCGAGGGTGAGCCTACTACGCCTTTCCGAACCAGTATTTGGACAACCGCACCCAAAGTAACATACCCATCTCCCCTACCTCTTCGTCTCTTTTCTTTTCATACAGACATGATTCGCTCTCACGAAGTCGAAAAGCCCATAGTTCCGAAGCTGAGTTACGAGCCCATATCTCAGACAGAAACTTACAAGCATGCCTCAAAACAAAAAACTCATAAGCCATTTTCGCTAAATTCAACTCTAAAATAAGCAAAATGTGAACACCATGTCCTCGAGATGTTGAAATGGAAACTTTCGATCCTTTATTAAAGCGCACAGTCTGAATCTTCTAACTGATATAAATAAGCGTAGGGAGAGGTGTATGTTACTAAGAGTATACCACGGTATGTCCTCGACGCATAAAAACGACTAGCACACAACCAAGTAAATAATGATATCCCATTCCTATTCGTTCGAACGCACCTTCAGACGACTGCGTCAGAAGCAGGAGGCTTTCGACTTATTAAACAACCTTCGAACAGATTGAACAATCATGTCGAAGCTGGAGATGTTGTATTTTACAAGGGTGAAAGGTTTTCGCCAAAAAATACATCCCCCAGTAAAGAGATGATCTCACTCCTAACTTCCCCTTATCTTCTGATAACTGACTGTTGTCTCAACTGCCGGTAGTCTCGTCCTTGTGCACAACCACGAACACGATTCGAAGCTAAAGCACGCTTTCGACCTATTTTAGTATATGATCCTTAATCGACAGATACACAGTCGCACGTCGGTAGAGACTAACTGGAGATCGCCGTATGTTGGTAAACCCAAGTGGGTTTGTCACAAGATATATGGTTGACAACAATACACTATCAGCCACACCCACTAGAAAACATACCCAGTTAATCTGCTCCATCAAACGTCTTGTCATTGACGACTCGTACAAAGCAACTACGAGCTTTCTCCGAGATAGAAATTGACTCATCTTCTATAACTATAAACTCATTCTTTCGTCCACCTAGAGCCGGACAGATGAATATCGCTACTTACCGAGCGATGACTCTTTAGGTTTGTGAGAGAGATATACTCTATCTTTCACAACTGCAAAAGGTCACATACCCATAGCTCCTCCTTAACGTCCGTGCATATTTGATGCACAAGTGCACAGAATAGAGCATAGAAGCAAAAGCGGCATCGATACTGAGTATGAGAGACTTTCTTGCTTTCGACGCAGAAGTTAAAACATGTCGAAGCTAAAGACACGACTCACTGTATTCATGGTATTTTCACACCGAGAGAGAATAACGAGTTTTCGTGTCACGAAAATCAACATCATTTGCAACCACACTTGTATAAAATATAGTCCCTCAGCTTGTCCATATAATAGCTATCAATAAGGCTCATTCCTCTGATTTCTTTCGCGCGAGAGAGAGGAGAGCAGTAATTCATGCTAAAGTAAAATTGGTGACGAAAGCAGGCTTCGATTTTAGTGTGAACGTTGTAAAGAGTTCAACACCAACAATCTCACAACTCACTCACATTCGGACATTTTATAGTACAAGAGCTGAAATGGGTCGTAAAACTGCGAGATGCATGATAAGGAGTAGATGAAGACCTTATGATCGAATATAGACTCATACACATATAGAGCCAATAACGAATATCGGGTCGCGCAATAATGCATGTCGTATCCTATGGGTCCCTGGAGAGAGCACTTTAACCTCCCATCATATTATTTGCTGCCATATTACATTCGTTTCCTGTCTCATGTTGCTCTAACAGAGCTTGTACTGAGTGTGTCATTGACACACACGAGCACGTTGGGATGTCTGGTAGCTCATGCTAAAATCACTTTTCTCATAGTATCCCGACCTACAGAGTTATGTATTTCTGTTTTGGAGGTCGAGGTGCATTCATCGAGCAACCGCCTGGCAAAAAGACAAGCAGAGGAAAGTAATTAAGTAAACCATTCTTTAAGAAGAAAGTCGAGACTCAAGAATAAGGTGATCCATTGCGAATATCATATAAAAGCCTATTCTACCAGTGAACACAACAATAAAGCGGTGGTTGTGAAGTTCGGAGCAACCCCCAACTCGTTCATATCTGACAACGTATTCGAGATTACAGAAGGCTCTCAGAGGCAAGTGTGTGATTCCTAATTCAATCCCCCCTCTGGTGAGTATCCAAAGGGAGCAACACAAACTCCTTTGGTAGCTCTTATAAATTTCTTTCGTAGTACTCCATAGACTTCTCAGGACATCACTTTTTCGGCTCTGCTCTCGCGAGTAACGTTGTTTCCGCAAATCCTCCCTACTATGGGAATTGATACTTGATTAGTACAGGGAATAAGGACTTCTGATCTTCCCGATCAGGTATAGACATTCTTCTTTCTGTGCTCTCACTAAATGAACACTCAAACGCGGCCAACAGGCATGTCCGCTTTCGCTTCCCATTTTATTTTTCGTTACAACGCCGTGAGTCCGTAGGGTCCAAACCCTAATCACCGATTCATCGCGCAAATACCCACTAGCTTGGTGTAAGAGGTTATACGGACAATGTGCAAACTGTTATACATCCATGGGATGCCACGCAGCTTCACGGAGCATCCATAACTAGAAACCTAACCCAATCTAACAGTGAACAATCGAAACGGGAGAAGCTTCAAATTTCAGAATAATAACAATTATCATCGTAATTACTATTCTAGATAAAAAAAGACAGTTACATAATGACTGAGAAAACAGACTAATTGCGTTGTATAATTAATTACGCATGACATGATTTTACATGATTCTAACGAAGCAAAAACAATATTTATTAAACAAAATCACAATAGTAAAAAATACATTAAAAAGAACAATTAAGACCACACATTTACATTCAACATTAAAAAGTACAAAAACAATATTAATCAAACACATTTACAACATTAAATTTTATTTAATTAACTAAACATTTTTTATTACTTACTATTACTAATAATATTATTTAAAATCTAAAATGTAAGCCAAAAAAAAAATATGGAGGAAGGTCCGGCCTAGAAGGTAGGACCCACCGACGGTGGGTCCTACCTTCTAGGCCGAACCAAGTAAAAAAAAACGCGAGGATTACCGGAGTTGGCGACTGGGCTTCTTCGTCTTCCATTGACGAACGTCGTTCGGTCTTCCTAGGTGGTGGCGGACTGGCGATGTTGTTAGGTGGTTGCGGTGGTGCTCGGTGGTGGCGGTGCAACTAGATGTTGTTTTTGTTCATGGTGGATGACAACTTTGAAGTTGGTGGTTGTGCTAGCTAGTGGTGGTTGTGCTAGATGATGGCGGTGGTGCTAGGTGGTGGGGGTGGTGCTAGGAAGTGGAGTAGTTCATGGTAGATGATACAAGTTTGAGGATTGGAAATAAGTTGTTTGGAAAGGGAGAAGTGGAAAGAGGATAGTAAGGGTGAATAGATAATTTTAATATGTATTGCGGGCGGAATACGGAGTATTGCGGGCGAAATACGGAGTATTGCGGGCGTCGTTTAACAAAACCCAAAAAAATAGGGGTATTTCGTGGAAAATGAAAAATCACAGGGATACCCTGTAGAAAATCCCTTTTTTTTATCACTGTTATGAAGGAAATAATAAAGATTGAAAAAAAATTTGATGGAAGGAGAGAGAAAGTAGAAGAGAGAGTAGTGAGCATTTTTTTTGGCTCACGCTGTGAGTGCTCTAAGATACTGGGGGAGTATAATGTATTTTTTGGCACTAAAATTAATGTTGCCGCCGAAGGAAATCCTTGCCCAAGAATATGTAATTTGACGCTTTAGAATAAGCAGAGTTCTGAATTTCTGATTTGGCAGTTCAAGATAACAAAGCTTGTACACTTGCTTTAAAGAATAAAGAGTATGTAATTATGTATCTAGTGAAAAACTGAAAATGCTCCTCATCAGGTACCTCGTGCATTGCTATCGGCTTGCGAATAGCTTAAATCAAAGTAATGCATCGCCATCTGCTTGCAAATATCATTAATCAGAGTAGGATTAGCAAGTCAGAGAAAATGCAAGTTCACCAAGTTTAAAAACTCAAACTCAAGAATTTCCAAAATCATAGACCAAAATGGTTAATGTATTATAACTATTCTTTTCGTACAACAGACTTGCCCGTTCTAAGGCACGACAGTAAACAGCACGAGGACACAAAGACCATCCTACAGCTTACATCCAACTTAAGTTACAAACAGAAAACAAATACAACAATCGAGGGGCATCTAGCATTAAGATGAGACCCAGCCAAAACTWTGAAAATGCCCATGAGAGCCAACTCGAATGATGAAATAAGCGCCAAAGCCTACTTGATCTTCTTCTTGGGCCTCAACTGCATAAGATAATAGAACAGCGTGAGCCAGGAGAGCCCGGGGCATAATCCGTGAAATATTCTAGCACATACAGTCATACAGATTTTTATAGAACGTTTGAGTATATGCTCTGAACAAATATGGAAATTATAATGCACCATCCTCAATTCTCATATTCCAACTCTCAAGTCAATTATATTGTAACTTGAAAGCTTAGTTGCAATTGTTGAGCTATTAACCAGCATATGGATTGTGCTCATATACCAAAAAATTACATCAGTAGATAGTATCCAGATTGGATGGAACAGAACAGGGTGACATTCAAATGGCAGTCTTAGTAAAGAAGGTGTAACCAACCTGGTTACTGTGTCCACACTTCTCTTTCGGCATCACAGCCCTGGGTGCAGGCGAGCATAGCATGAACGGAAGAGTTTTAATCAGTATATAGATCAAGCAAACAGGAAAAAAAGAAACACAGATTGTTCAGCCCAATGACGATTCTAACAAGACAAGAAAGATAAAATTCACTCACAAAACAAAAGTGGCCTCAGAGATCTTGGTGTTGTGATCATCACATGGATCCTAATCTGAATCCAATCAAAGAGTAGCAAATTTTACTTACATCCTGGCCACAGTGTGTTGACACTTCTTACGTTAACTTGACCACCAAAAGGTAGCTAAGTTTGCAAATATCATTATAACTCAGGATTCGATAGAAACGCTTTTACTAGAATCCAACATAAAAATAACAATATTCGATATAAATGCACCTTAGCTTAGAGAAACCAAAAATAAATATTCCATATCCAAGATAACCTCAGAACAGAACACTCCATGTGTATCAAAAATATCCCAAATAAAACACTCCAGAAACAACAACCGATTACATCAGCAGCAAGCCTCATTATCTTAACATCAGAAGTCATTTCAATCCATCTCCACTAAATGAAACTAATTATCACCCTCAAGAGCTACTAAACAGGATACAATGGCATATACCAATGGGGTGATAAAACAAATTAAAAGTTAGCCCTATTAAATGTACAACCACGAAAATCAACTGC
Source organism: Bassia scoparia (assembly GCA_008642245.1). Classification (NCBI taxonomy): domain Eukaryota; kingdom Viridiplantae; phylum Streptophyta; class Magnoliopsida; order Caryophyllales; family Amaranthaceae; genus Bassia; species Bassia scoparia. Next base: position 10,031 of record SNQN01011187.1, on the reverse strand, counting down.
CATATATAAAAAAGTGTCAGCTGATATAGTGAAGAAGGAAAATTGTTTTAGGGACCTGTATACCTCATCAGCACTAAGTTTGCAATGAGGTTAAGTTTAATACCCATCCCAAAACACATTGCCATGAGGTTAATTTAATAATCCATCACCACAAACACTGCAACCTTACTTGATCAATTATAACAACTCAAACGATTCATTAAAACTGCACCTTTAAGGCTTAACAATCAACATGATTTTCATAAGCAAGGCATTCATATTCAATTCATCTTTAGCAATTGCAAATTAAAAAAGAAAGGGTCATATTGCGGCATAATCATCTGTCTTGATTGAATTACGGCCAAAGCCATCAATGAAGGCTCGATGATTCCTCCTCCCTCACCTCAACAAGAAGGAAGAGTTGATTCTGAAAACAACAAAAACAGATCATTATTAATTACTCCATATAATCAAATTTGATGAAATTAGACAATAACAAAAAAAAATAAAACTGAAACTTTGGATGTTGTAATCAGCAAGAGTACGGCCATCTCAAGCTGCTTACCACGAGAGATCAAGACGTTGCTGGTCTGGTGGAATTCCTGCAAATTCACGTAAATAAATCGAGCTATTAATAGAAGAATATTATTCAAAAGTAAAGATTACAGCTATAACCACACTGATGCAAAGTTGAGCTTGAAACACGGATTTCATTTATTGAGAAAATAACAAGGAAATAATTATTTTTAAAAATCAATCTTTATTGATGAGAAGAGAATTGGAATTGAAATGACAAATAATTCTTCTTACAACACAAAAATCTTAACCCAAAATGCATTAAAAAAAAACAAAAGCAAAGTTGAAACTTCTGTGACATTAAAATTCCTGCATTTTCCCACTTTAATTTTCGCATAGAATGAATGGTAGAAAATGAAGATCGGTTAAAATTCAGAAATGCAAAAACACAGCTCAGATTGAAATCCATTGAAGAAAACTAACGAGAAGAATAAATAGCAAAATGCACAAAATAAAAAAGAAGAGAGAGAGAATAGAAAACCTTCTTTGTCTGGATCTTAGCCTTGACATTGTCGATGGTATCACTGATTCGACTCAAGAGTGATGGTCTTGCCAGTTAGGGTTTCTACGAAGATCTGCATTTTTATTTTTTCTGGGTTCTCTTTCGACGACGGCAATGCTACTCCATTTGATTTTGTGTTATTTATAAGTCCGGCGTCTATAGGGTTTTTCCAATTTTTACTCTTTTAATACCACAAATCGGAGTTAACTATAACGGTAAACGTGTCATATCTAATCTATATCTAATCTAATACTCCCTGCTTATTTTTAGATGTTCATATGACAATGACACGCTGTAATTTTGAGTAAAATAACTGGGTAAAATAAGGAAAGTTGACTTAGAAGCCGTAATTCAATGTTAAGAGGTAAATAATTAGATAAAAATGTGATAAACAGTTATGTTTTTAGATTGGTTGTGAAAAACTATTTAAAAACATCCCCAAAATGGAAAATAGAAACAACTAAAAACGCGAATGGAGTATAGTCCATAACTATTAGTAACACTATGTTTGCAAAATACATCATCTACATTAGAAAACCTTAGACATAACTTATCTTAATTTGCATTTCTTTGTTGATATAACCTTATTTCATTTCCGGCGTGATTTACGTCACGTTTTCCCCGATCAGTAAAGTGCACGTGACACTGCTTTTTTGTTTTTTTTTTTCTGCTTCCCTCCATTCTCCACTTATAATACAGTCCATTACTCCTAAAAATCATCCTCGTTAATTAATCTGAAGTATTGTGAACTTAAGAGTGAGCTTTAATCGCAGATTTGGAAGGCTTGTGATGCACTCTTCAATGCGTCTCGCTTGATAGGACACTCTGCACATCTCTGTACATCAGGGATATTGAAGCTTTGTATTGACTGACAAAGGAAAGTTGTATACTGTATTGTTAATTGATTTATGTGAATGATGATTAAGTAGAGTATCAATATATAAACAAGTTGAATGACTTAGATATCAATTTCCCAGTTGAGTATCTGTCGAGAAAAGATCATACACACTTATGTGTTTCCTATTTGCCCAAGACTTTGTATTCTCTCGGCTTGTCTAGACAAACACCACGTCAGAGTTGATTTTTCAGCTTAGGCTTTCTACCAGCGCTGAAGAACTGGCAACCGTGATCGAAAATTTTTGTGAATGCTCATATGGAATTGAACTAGTCGCACAGGACTCAGGGTTACTTCTGCGATACGTGCTACTCAGACAATGGTACATATTAGCAATAATTGCAGTCAACTCGAATAAAAAATTCTAATTGAAAGTAGTATTAAACATTATGAAGTCAGAGATACAGAACACAACATTTAAATAAGAAAAAAGCAAAAAAATAAAAAAAAGCAGTCCAGTGGCCAGGCCACGTGAACTTAATGATCAGAAAGTGACGGGTCAACGCCGAAAAGGAAGACAAGGTATTTGGTCCCAACCAAAGAAATACGAAATTTAAGGTAATTTGTCTAAGTTTCTAATATAACTGAAGTTTTTGCAAAAAAATGTATACACTAAGGTAGTTATGGACAAGAAAAAAGACCTTATTACTATTATTTATTATTATTATATTATTAATGTATATTATTTTATTATTATTATTATTATAGAGGTAAGAAATACATGGCGTAATACGTGCATTTAGTAATTATTTTAAGTAATTAAAAATTTAATAAAAATATAATACATAATTCATAACCATTCACTATAATATATCCAGAGTTGTGAGATAGGGTTTAGATCTAAAAGTTATTAAATTTATTAGATACTTTCTTTTTATTTATTGTTTTTATATCTTAGTTATTAATTTTTTTCAAAAAAATTAGCTAAAATATATTCTTTTTTATTGTTGTTTTAGATGTAAATGTTACGGATAGTAAGTTTTAAACATATTTTATTTTCTATTTTAAGTTTTTATATATTTAATCATTTAATTTTAAAAAAACAAATTGGAATGAGAATATATTCTTTTTTATTGTTGTTTTTTAAATTTAGATATATTAAAGTTTGTTTAGATATTTCCATTTTTATTTTACTTAATACAACCTTAAAAATTCACGCACAATGCGTCATAAACGTTTAAGAATAGTCATTTATTTTTTTAAAAAACAAATATAATGTTTTTTTAGTAAAGGATCTACTTTATTTTTTTTGTTTAAATGAGAAACAACAGGCTTTTTTATTTTTAAAGACTAACATCTTTATAGATAGAAGAAAGTAAATTTATATATTTTTCTGTATTCAAATTTTAAATTTTTTATTACATAATTTTTTCTATTTCTATTTTAGGTTTTTAGATAAAATATATTTTTTATTGTTGTTTTAGATCAGAAGTTATAAAATTTGTTAGATATTTCCTTTTTTATTTATCTGCGTTTTTATCTTAGCTATTTAATTGTAAAAGTTTTTGGATAAGACATATTTTTTTTATTGTTGTTTTTAGATCTAGATGTTATTAAATTGTTAAATTAATTTCTGTTTTAAATTTTATTTGGTGTTATATTTCACGTTATTTAATTATCTTGTTTTGTTTTTGGATAAAGATATTTTCTTTTATTTTAATATTTAGTGATGTTATTAATTTTTCAGATATTCCGTTTTTATTGATCATTGTTTTATATTTATTATTAATTTATACACTTTAAATTTTTTTTGGATAAAATGGTCAGTGCAAATTTATCGACACATTTGATTGTTGCTTATTAAACTACATAATAATTTATTATTATTATTTATTATTTATTATTATTATTATTATTATTAATTTAAATTGCCATAAGAAAATATAAGAAACATTTACTGTAATAAGATTAATCAAATTATACTTTAGGTAAAAATTTAAACATTTATGTAATTAATTACATAAAAATTCTAAACGGAGTATTTATTATGACAAATAAAATATGTATCTATGAAATGAATCACAATTTAAAATAAAAAAAGTTTTGAATTTATTTACAAATATTTTGTATTTTATTTTTAAAAAGTTGAGTAATTTGGCCTCGGTATTATCTAGTCGCATTACGAAGTACTCCGTGATAATCGAATCGTGTCTATGGTCGTGTACATAAAGCGATTCAAGCTGTTGACCCATTCATTATAACCTGAATCGTTTAAAAAAATGTGTCGTGTCCTTTTCCACAGCCGGTTATTTAGCGGGTCAAACAAGAATCAACCCAAACTCTTAAAATGAAACAATTTCGTGTCGAGTTAGGCAATGTTCTTTCGTCAATCGAATTTTGTTAGCTGACTTATTTCCTCTAAACTTCTTTTTTTTAGTTAAAACGTTAACAAATTATTTAAGGATTGAACTTATTTCTTACTGAACCGAATTTATTATACCAATTGAAACTTATTTTAATGAAAATTATCTAAATAAGTTATGAAACACAGGGCCTTAGTGTGTCATGTCTTTTTTTATAGAAATGTTAAAAATTAATTGAATCGTGTCATATTCGTGTCAAATGTTTGATTAAAAAAGTTGAATATCCTATTACTTCATCCGTTTTCAAAAAATGTGGCAACAGAATTGACTGTTTCACGTATTTCAAGGAAGAGATTTAATAAATGTAAACGGTCAAATTAAAAAGCCATTTTAACAAAACAATGAACAATGAAATTATAATCATTGTGTTAAAATATTTGATTAGTTTGGCTCATTACAATGTTAATTTCTTCACATTGAAATACATGAAAATACACTTGTTTCACTTTTTTGAAAACGAAGGAGTATATAAAAGAAGGAGAGGTGGTAGCGGCAATGACGGTGTCCAAGTGAATTACAATTTTAGAAGCTGCAAATATTGAAAGTTCTAAAGCTACAAGCTTGACCATTGTACAAGAAATGAACTTTTAGCTTTATTGAACTACTAGCTCAACCATTTTTTTTTTCCTTCCTTTTTTTTCACTATGCCTTCAATTTTAAGCTACAACTCTACAAGATTTGTAGTTTCTGCATTTGAATAGTTCTAGCTTTGAAATGTAATGTAGCTGAAAAGAGAAGTAGCAAACAAAGCTATAAGGATTTGTACGCTTGCATTGTGGATGATGCTCTTAAGAAAAGGACTAAACTTACAAATAACTAAAATTGCAAGCTACAGCTCCATCCCATGTGTGAGAAAGTGGAGCTTGTTGCTAACTGAGCTTGTAGCTCACAAAGCTAACTAATGCTTGCTAATTACTATTTTTGCCTTTTTTATTATAATGATTAAATGTATATTTGTAAAGCCTTAGACTTTAAAAATAATAAAAAGTGTATGTGGGTCAATTTTAAGCTACAAAGGATGTAGCTTAAATGTGGGTAGATGTTACTTGAAAACCTTGAACTTTAAAAATGTGACATGACACACAAAGCAAGCTACAAGGATCTAGCCTCACCCATTGAGTGATGCCTCTTACTCCTCCTTAAATAAATAACGGCCAAAAAACCAAAAATATATCGTTGCCTAAAATAAACCATAATATCAAAATAAAAGTCACTACAATTGAATTGCAAAACAAATACAGTACAGTTACACAAAGTGACTAATGTACCGGTAGTCGTAATGTCCTGAAACATGCTCCCTAGAACTTGGATATCATTTTTGTAGTTTTTCTCTGCGGTAGGGCTTCTTTTGCTCATAAGTATACACTTTTTATGTTATTTTTTTCGTCGTTGAAGGATTCTATAATCTCTTATATGCGATGGTAATTTATTATACAGTGTAAATTCTCACTACTTTGTTCATTGATTATTATTTATTGCACTATCAATTTGCTATGAAAGACTTTGGGGAACTTCGTTAATTTCTTGGTATTCAGCGTTGTACGTACCTCTAAGGCTTAATTTTTAATCGCAACAAAATATACTCAAGATGTAATTCTAAAGTTTTTATTTGCATACTGCCTAAGTCTATATATATATATATATATACTATATATAGTATATATATATATAAATATACCCCTCTCTCTAGAACGTCACTACTCTCTTACTATAATGGTGATAAACTTGCTTGTCGATTCTGTTTGAGTACCGAAGTAACGGTCATACGGAGCTCTTCAATAACTTGACTATGAATCGACCTAATCTTACTTACATTGTAGATTAGTTTCTCAGTATCCATGCTCCCCGTACTACCACATTGCTGCTGTTAAGCGTATTTTCCAGGTTACTTAATCCCCACTTCATATCATTGGATTTTAGCTTCGTTCCTTCTGGGATATACTATTACTATCTGCCTACCTGCGATGCTAATTAAGCTGGTTATCCCTGATAGTTGTCGTTCAAACGACTGAATTTGTCATTCTTCCTTGGCGATAATCCATTCTAGAATTCTAAAAAAGCAACCTATTTTGTTTGCTAAATCTCCACTGAGCTTGAATCAGTCGAGCAGTAACCTATACGTTACTAATAATTTTTTCATCTCGTTCACTACTTGGCTAAGTTGGGTTGGCAGTCTAACATTTGGTCAGAACTTTTTTACGAAAATAATTTCTGCTACTATTTTGTCTATTACCAATGCAACTAATCGAGTAAACATATAGTTATTGATTTCATTTTGTTCGAAATGTGTCGCAAAATGACGATCTTATCGTATGTATAATTTCAACTCAGCTTCAACTTTTAAGATTTTTTTTTACTATATATATATATATATAAATATATATAGAAGAGAGAGAGAGAGAGAGACATATACATATATATACATTGACAAAACAATCATAAGATGAAGGTCATCCCAAAATTTTAATTATTCACTACAATTGGCTTGGTAGGGTGGGGTTGTGTGATGGGGTAGCTAGAGTTGTGGGTCTAGTTCATGTAAATTGTTAGTATGCTCAAACTTCAAATGTAGATAGTTGACAAAAAACAGTGCATTAGATTTCACGGAAGCAATTACAATAGACTTAATGCAACGATATTTGTATCGCTATTAAAACGATCGTTTGCAAAAGGTCCCTAAAAATCTTTGCATTAGGATCTATTGCATGCGACGTCGACAAATAAGACAATTAAAGAGCGTTTTTTAGCAAGATAAGACAAATATGTCAATTACATGACAAAAAAAAAATGAACATTGTTACAAAAAAGCAATAGAAACAGCTTATTAAACTATATATCAATATAATTAGTATCTGAGATTAACTTTGGTTCAACGCAAAACTGGTCATTCTTTATTACTAAATTTTCCCATACTAGTTGATTTAATATTAACTAGTCTTATTTGGCCCGCGTTGCCTAATCTTTTTTTTGTGTGTGTGCTTTTGTATTCAATTCGGTGTTGTTTTTAGTGTTTCTATAATGTGTGTTAGTTGTTACGTGGTTGTTGTTAGTGTGACAACACTATCTATAGTTTGTGCCTATTATTGAATGGAGAATGCTAATTAAGAGTCGCAAAAATATACTGAGAAAAAAGTGCCATATTTCAATAACATTTCCTAATTAACCTTGCCCCTAAGAACTACCCACCAACCACCAAAAACAACCCCACATCAATAGCCACTTGCAACCACCCCACAGCTATCCAGCCATCTAACTGCCTCTTCGCAACGATACAACCAATAACTTGTAGCCAACCAGACCCTAGCACCACCGTAACCCTTCAATTCCTCCCTTAATTTATTATTATTTTTATTTAATTTTAGATAAAATATATGGTCGCATCTAATTGACGCCCAACCAATGGCCCGTACACACCTGGGTTAGGCGAGCCACCAATGGTGAGAAAATTAATGGAGGAAATTGTTGTGGGGTGAAATAATTAAAGGAGAGTAATCAAGGGACTGGTGGTTTGACGGCTGGTGGCGAAAAGGAATTAGGATAATATTCCAAGAACTTACGACATTATGGCTTAAAGCATAGAACGAATGATTTTATTTGGGGCCATGCATTATTGATACAGACTTTCCTGACATTTACTTTAATATTTTTTTAAATGTAAATTTTACTACTTGTATACAGTTATAAATAATGCACTTTAATGTAACTTTTGTCGCTCAGTGGTTGTTTGATGGTGGTTGGGTGTTTAGTTGGAGAAGAATGGTGGCTTGGGAGGTGAACGAATGGTGTGGGAGTAAGAGGAGTCTTGTTTGGGTAAGGGTAAGCTGGCATTACATATCAAATACTGGACTTTATTTTTGGTTAAAGTGACTTTAATTAGCATTTGATTTCTTGGCGGAATGGGGTTTTATATTTATAACAATATTAAGTAAGTGTTCACTTTTTAAGATAAAAAGCCAACACGACATTTGTAATCTAAGCAATCAAATGATTCTCAAGGTGTTATTGCACCTTGATGATAAATTTGTATTGATGATGAACTGGAACATTGTGTCTAGACTTTTAAAAACTACTTTTATTTGAAAAAATTTTTTTGGAAAGCAATAATATTTTAAGATCGATTTAGGTCTTCAGTATTATTTCAATCCTGGTGATTTTAAATCAATTGTTCCTCAATGTTCGACGAATGACAGTGTTTGACCCAAAAGGTACTCTACAACATCATTTGTTAGAGATTTGGTCTTGATTTAAAATGAAGAAGTTAATATTGTTAACTCATAATACTCGTATGTGAACGGTTACCTGCCTTTTTATCGGTGAAATTCCTGTCTAATATTGGATATAGATTTAATTTATGTATATTGTGAGTATTTTCGTCTGTTTGTACTAAGGCGTTGATATCTACACTTTGACGGGCTTATTTCTTTTGTTTCTAATTTGTTAGGTTAGTTAACTAAAAACATTCTACTTATTAGTGGTTCCTTGATTTTCTTGCTTTATTTTTTTTTGTCTCGTTTGGTCCTACTTGTTTAAATAGCATTCCACATTAATATTTCGGTGAAATCATTATTTGTAATTTCGCATTCGTCGCTTATCGCTCCTTCCATTGGAATCTTCGCTTGTTGGTTTGAAGCAATTGGTTTGTAACCTGTTTATTGTACCTGTGAAAGACAGTCTCCTTACGTAATCGGGATAGAGTCGCAAAACGGTTGAGATGTAAGTGGTTTATATTAAATTTCCTCAATCTTAATTGTCTCTATATCTTTCCCGTTTTTGATTTACTTGTTGTAATTTTGGGTAGATTTCCCCTCATTATCATTCGCATGTATGGGTTGCATTTTTTTCTAATGTAATGGTTGTTAGTCAATGTGTAATAGTGTTTAGCCGTCTTGCATTTTGATATTTCCAATTAGTATGGAACGCATTTTTGTCAAAATTTAAATCAGAATTTTTTTTTCTAGGGTTTAAGTTTTTTTGAAAATGTTATGAGTTATTAATTGGTTGTAATATGTATTATTGGTGAGCAAAATGTGATTTCGTTTTTCCCCTGTCCAATTGCCTGATGTTGTGTTGTTTGTTTGATAAGTTTACAAATTCTCATTATTGTGCATCTCCCAATATCGCATTGCAGTTGTTTGAATTGATTGTATTTCTTTCGTCCATGTTTTGGTATTTCCAATTATTTGGTACTGTACGAATTGATACAGTACTCGTGTGTATTCCAATTTGATGGCTATTTAAGGATATTGTGGAATTGAGCATTTTTAATTTTTGTGCAGTTATACTGATTTGCAATGTTACAACTAGCAGAAGCACCTGTTTGCTTCATGATTTTGATATGTGGTTTGTTGCCTTTTGTGGATACAGAGTTTTGATGGAATATCTTCACCGATACAAGCAGACTCCAATTTCACCCCCCAATAGTTGGGAACTAAGGTTTGTTTAGTTAAAATTTATTGTAATATGGTTTCCCTTTGTTCTTGCACAAATCTTTATGAATGTGGAATTTTGATTGCAAGTAAGAGGAGTCAATGTAGCAATCTCCCTTGAGTTGTGCCTTCTCTGATGTATGTACCCCTTCTTCATGTACTTTATATAGTTGTTTTGGTAAATAATGGTAACTCCAATTCAGAAGACTGTTGGTGTTGGTTTTTTATAAGTAAGTATTTGGGATATTTTTATTAATAGGATGTTTATTCCAATGGTGTGGCTCTGTGGA
>SNQN01011186.1:5829-19660 GCA_008642245.1 Bassia scoparia | reverse complement strand
ACCTCGAAATATTTTGATTTCCTCCGATTTTATTCGTGATTTCCCTTGATTCGACGCACCTAGACACCCTTGCTCTCCAAGCAAGATCTAGAATGTTCTAGAAGGTTCCACGTATTTCCGGAGTATTTTTCTAATTATTCATGTATTTTCTGCGTATTCTGCGTATTTAAACATTGCAAAATTCATAGAAAATCATAGAAAAATCAGAAAAATAATTTAAAAATACTGGCGGATTCAGAAAAAAGTGACGGACATGATGAACATCAAAAAGCATGAGAATCGCCTTTGAAAACCTTTTGAAAACCTTTGAAAACCTTTGAAAAAAAACCGAAAGAAAGTATTTTTGCCTTGCCTTTGACCTTTGCTCAATATTTCCGACTACGACCTCGCATATTTCCAACTTTTATGAATTCAAAGCATCTTTTCTAATTCGAAACAAAACGCGAGACGCGGTATGTTTCATCACGGATTACTCATTTGGGGAGACACATTTTTAGGTGTCTATAGAAGCCCCCACTTTGACTGAGTTTGGAGAGACGTAAGTCTCGTAAGACGAAAGTCAAAGTATTCGATTCGGGACGGAGAGCAACTCAAGACGTTCTGCGACCCTGAGTTACCCTTTTCGCCGGTACCTGCAAAACAAATGTTAGTTTTACCTGTTACCGCGCCCCATGCGGTGTTGTGCCCTCGGAAGCGCCTGGATCCTCGGGTGGTTTTCTCCCTACGGCTGACCTTGGCTTTTCGGGAGAGTTGTGATGTGTGTATGCGGAATTTCTGGTGCGGGAGAAAATTCCAAAACCCGAAGAATGCGCGGAACTTCTTGAGCGGGAGAAGATTCCAAAACCCGGAGATGTGCTGACGGAACTTCTGTAGCGGGAGAAGATTCCAAGACCCGAAAGATGTGCTAACGGAACTTCTGTAGCGGGAGAAGATTCCAAGACCCGAAGATAGTTGTGCTGGATTTCTGTAGCGGGAGAAATCGTAGACCCGAAAGATGTTTGTGTTGGATTTCTGTAGCGGGAGAAATCGTAGACCCGAAGTGTGCATATATGGAATTTCTGGTGCGGGAGAAAGTTCCAAAACCCGAAGTGTGCAAAGGAGCTGTTGTGTGAAGAAGCCCCCACTTTGACTGAGTCTGAAGAGACGGAAATCTCGTAAGACGACAGTCAAAGTATTTGATTTGGGACGGAGTAATGCAAGTTCCGTCGGAAGCGCCTCGTTCCTTCGGAAAGTTCCCCTACGGCTGACCTTGGCTTTTCGGGGAAAATTGCGTGTAGCAGCAATCGCGTATAGCGATGAATGCCGTATAGGCATGTGAGTGACGATATGAATTCCTTCGGAAACGCCTCGTTCCTCAGGAAATCTTCCCTACGGCTGACCTTGGCTTTTCGGGAAGAATGTTGCGTGTAGCAACGATCGCGTATAGCGATGAATGCCGTATAGGCGTGTGCAGGCAAATGCATGTAAGATGGGCCCTAGCCTCGTGTTGAGGTGGTGCAATGTGCAATGTGCAATGTAATGTGTGTGCAATGTGCAATGTGTAATGTGTGTTTGTGCAGGATGCATATGCATGATGATGTATGTATGCTCAATGCATGATGATGCTTATGAAGCGCTGCGTAATGCAAGTCTATTCTTAGATCTAATGCATGAAATGACCAAGGAAGTAGACTAATGGTAAAATGCTTTTGGATTGCGGGATGGAGCCGTCTCAAGCCCCCATTCGAGCAAAAGTGATGCTTGTGATTACAAGTGAGCCCCCAACCCATGAGGTTTTGGGTGTGTGGGAATGGCTTATTTGTGGTGTTGATGGTTGGTCTAATGGGTGAGCCCCCCAGCTTGATGAGCTTTCGAGGTTAGGGCAATGGTTGATGTAAGGCTAGTGAATGTTGTGGAATCATGGGTTTTGGCTTAGCTTTTTGTGGTGTGATTTTGATTTGCCCAAATCAGTAACTTGAGCTGAATGCTGCATGAGGAGAGAGGAATGAGGGATGTGATTTTGATTTGCCCAAATCAGTAACTTGAGCTGAATGCTGCATGAGGAGAGAACATGGAGGAAATGCTGCAATGCGATGCTTTGAGGAGAATGCATGATGAATGCTGCAGAGTGATAGCCTAAGGAAGAGTTGAGGAGAGACCCTTAAGGTGTATGAAAGAATAGGCTAGAGGTTCAAGAAAATACAAGGCTAAAATTTGTGACTGAGGGTAAGTGAATGGGGAATTGATGTGGTTGGCTAGATGATGCAGGTTCAAACTCGAGCCTATGTCGGGTTCTACACTAGGAATTTGTGCTTCTTACTTTAAGGGAATCAAACCATATGATGGACCTCAGAATGTTATTGAGGGTCGGACCTCGAGAAGAGGCTTCCTACGTATCCTTACGGAATCAGACCGTCGTAGTTCTCGTTGATGATTTGGACAATGCCTCGTGTGAGAGGGCTTTTGTGGTTGTAATGTGAGGCTGTGGTTTGAGGGTTGAAAAAGGCTCGATGATCACGAAGTGACCCACGGTGCGCAGTGTGCTTTTTAGACTTTTGCTTTTTGTTTGAATTGGGCTTTGAACTTTGGATTTGCATTGGATTTTGACATTGATTTGCATTTGTGATGATTGGCATTGAACTTTGCTTTTTTTTTGCCCATTTTATTCTTCTCTTTTTTTTTCTTTTGCACATGTCTTTTCCTACGCACCGTTTGGTCCAAAGGGTTAGGCAGATGTGGGTGATGAAAGAAAGATAGGCTGAATGATAGTGTTTATGGCTCAAAGGGTTGCAAGGGATTTTGATTTGATGAAGGGAATGGAGGGAAAGGTTGTTTTGTGGAGCTATGAAAGAAGGCCTCTCTTGGCAATGTCCATTGAATTGTGAGGTCGATCATTAATTTGATTCCATTAAAGTTAGAAGCACAAACTATATGGAGGCTAAAGAAAATGAAAAAAAGAAAGAAACTTTTATTAATGTCAAAAGAGTTTATTACATAGAGGCTAATTGCAGAACTTAATCCTAAACCTAATGACATAGACTCGAAATGGAAAAAGAAAAGATACATAGTCTAGGGAAAGGGACTCTCCGACTCGATCCTAAAGCTAAGACTCTAGAAGATCATTCTCTATGTCCACTCCAATGTCGTAGACCTTTGCGAATGTAGTGAGGCCTCGATACTTGAGATGATCTTTGTATTCTGGCTGGAGGTTAGAAATGAAGATCTTGACCATCTCTTCTTCAGTAGGAGCGGAGACTAGGGTGGCAGCAACTCCTCTCCATCTAGTCAGATAGGTGGTGAACCCCTCGTTCTCTCCCTGGTTAAGGATTTCAAGCTCTCGGAAGGATGTTTGGGTCTGAATGTTACCCTTGTATCTTGCCATGAATGCGTGGACGATGTCTTCCCAAGTAGCTATTTCTTTCTCAGGAAGTGAAAAGAACCACTTCTGACATATCGGTTCCAAGGAAAGGGGAAAGACTGTTGGAAACAAGGCAGGGTCAATCCCTTTAAGTGCCATGGTGGTCTTAAATCCCTTTATATGGAATCGAGGGTCATCAGTTGGCTTGAACTTGGGTACGTCTTCGGCTGAGAAATCCTTTGGCAGTTTGGTTGCAAGGTTGGGGTCAAGAGGAGGTTGGTCTTGGTAGAAGGTGGGGTCGGTGGCTTTTTTGATTGCCTTTTCAAACAGCTTGTTCAAGGAAGGGCCCGAGTTCAATTCCTTGATCTTAGCCTCAAGCTGTTGAACTTGCTCGGTAAGCTTTTGGAGCTTTTCTTGTTGGGAGGCCATTTTGTGGTGCTAGGGCTGATGGATGATGAAGGTTGGAGGAGGGCTAGGTTTTTTTTGGATTGGGCTGAGGGTGTGGTGTTAGGGCTGATGAAGGTTGGAAGAAGGCTTGGTTTGGGTTGGGCTGAGGGATCAACGAAGGTTAGAGGAAGGTTAGGTTTGGACTGGGCTGAGGGCTCAAACTCTTTGGGTTGAGCAAGGGCTTGGAGACGACTTCACCCCTGTTTCAAAAAGAAATAAACCCTTAGTGAACTTCCTTGGTCATTATTAAATGTATGAATGCAGATGCAAATGCATGTCCTAATTCCATGGTCATCTTTCCTAGAATGAATGTATGAATGCAAGGTGCCCTTTCGTTTTTTTTGAATTTTTTTTTTTTGAATTTTTTTTTTTTTTTTTTTTTTTTTTTTTTTTTTTTTTTTTTTTTTGAAAGGGCACCAAATGACGTGAGAATGTATGCACATGTCCTAAGTGGTTAGGGTCATGCCTAGATGTCGAGCCTGTGTTGGCTGAATGCAAGGTCAAACCTAATGTGGGTCTAAAGTCAACGTCTAAGGTCAAAGTCTGTGCCTACCCTAGTAGTCAAGGGTCAAGACCTAAGATCAGAGTCTATGTGGACTCTAATGGTCAAGGGTCAAGACCTAGGGTCAAAGTCTGTGTGGACTAAGGTCGAAAGCTATGGTCACAGACTAAGGCAGAGGTCAACTAAAGTCACTATAGGCTATGAAATGCATGATGTGAACTAAAAGATGACCATGGACTATATGAAAGTGTTGTGTTAAGGTCTAGAACTGTACAATGGCTAGGACCCATACATATATACAAGACACGCGATGACAAGTCAACTATGGTCGGTCTAGGTTAAGTCAGAGAGTGTACCACGCCTAAGGGCAGAGCTTGGTCCAGTTTTCACCACTTGCAATTAGCGATGTATGGCCAAGATACCCCTTATGCACACGCATCAGTAACACGTGCACACACGGCATGGGCGGGATAGGACTTGCCTTAGCCATGCGATCAATTAACCACATGCAACCAAGGTAGTATCCCCCCTTATGGTAGTCTCGAGCATAGAACATGCCCATAGTGAGACCAAGGAGCCTAAGGTGCGACCTTATTCGAAAGGTCACATGCAAAATGCAAAATCCAATAAACGTGATGATGGAATTACGAGACTTTTCAAGTCTGTCCACTTCACCTAACGGTGATTATCCCCAGTGAAGTCGCCAAATTGTAGGACGTGGGCCGCGCCCTCAGCGTATAGCGGGCGCGCGGCTTGGTACTACATCGAGGTGCTTGTGCGTGGGCTTGAGCCACGGAATCCCGCACGTGAGTGCGTTGGGGTAGTGTTGTCGAATGAGGGGAGTCGCCACCGTGCCTAGAAAGGTTATTCACGGACGCCCGAAACGTTGGTGCCAAATCAATGGCCCCACGTCCAATCAAGTAACCAGTCGTGGGTTCGGGGACATGGTACGAATCAGATCTGTAACCCAATTCGCCCGCATGTAGCGGCCTCTATTCGGTCTCATTGTAATTCCATTAAACACGATTTATTGGATGCACACAACTTACATTTTTAGCACCTTAGGAGCGTTCTAACCCTAAAATTACTATGAAAGTGTGTTACTATTATGCACAAGAGACTACCTAACCTAGAAATTGTGACCACTTTGTATTAATCATGTTAAAACGGTGCCTAAAACAGGTTGTCCATAGTTAATCTGATTTAAAGTGATTCACATAATTCCGGTCTTTGTTTAGCAAAATATATACAAAGTTATACAACAATGACAATATGCAATAATATGAAGTTTATGAACTTCAAAGTATATGCAAACTCGTCTTACCCTAAATCTGCAAAGAAAACAAAAGTTAGTTTGTAAAACGCAATGAAACGAATCCTTTGCCTTGAATTGCTACATGAAAACAAAGAAAATGATTGTTAGTCCTTGATAAAACGCAAGTGCAATGGATCTCTCGCCTTCAATTGCTATACAAGAATAAAGAATTGTTAGTATTGACAATGAATAATAATAATGAAATGAAAACTAAAAACCAATGAAAACCTTGCAAACATTGTGAAAACCCTACATATTTACATGAAACAAGTTAAAAGTGAGTTTCTACATTGCTTTAATTATATTAAAAACTCATAACAATGGTTAGTCAATATTAAAAGAAAGTGAGAGAGATTATTGGTGAGTAATCTCAGAATTCAACCTTTGTTATCGCTTGTTGATTCGAAAGAGAATCGATGCTTTGAACTAAAACGAAAGTATAATGTGTTTTGAGTGTTTTGAGTGTTTTAGAGAGAGAGAGAGAGTATGCGTAGGAAGCATATGAAGTCGTGGTCAGAAGTCGAGGTGTCGGACTGAACAAGGCAAGAGCGTATTTATAGGCACGAGGCAAAAACAGAGCATGAAAACCCTGCGTATATACGCTGCAAGTGAGCGTATATACGCTGCTTCCTGCGTATATACGCTCACTTGCAGCGTATATACGCTGCTCCCCTTCAACAATTTTTGGCAATTTTCGTATGTATAGTATGAGCGTATATACGCTCCTGTTGAGCGTATATACGCTCCTGTTGAGCGTATATACGCTCATCAGTTGCGTATATACGCTCAATGATTTTGTGTATTTTTTCCAAAAACCTCGAAATATTTTGATTTCCTCCGATTTTATTCGTGATTTCCTTTGATTCGACGCACCTAGACACCCTTGCTCTCCAAGCAAGGAGTTCTAGAATGTTCTAGAAGGTTCCACGTATTTCCGGAGTATTCTTCTAATTATTCATGTATTTTCTGCGTATTCTGCGTATTTAAACATTGCAAAATTCATAGAAAATCATAGAAAAATCAGAAAAATAATTTAAAAATACTGGCGGATTCAGAAAAATGTGACGGACATGATGAACATCAAAAAGCATGAGAATCGCCTTTGAAAACCTTTTGAAAACCTTTGAAAACCTTTGAAAAAACCGAAAGAAAGTATTTTTGCCTTGCCTTTGACCTTTGCTCAATATTTCCGACTACGACCTCGCATATTTCCAACTTTTATGAATTCAAAGCATCTTTTCTAATTCGAAACAAAACGCGAGACGCGGTATGTTTCATCACGGATTACTCATTTGGGGAGACACATTTTCAGGTGTCTACAATGCCGCTTCGGCTTCCCCTCTCCATTCAAACTTAACACTCTTCTTGATGGCTCGGAAGAAGTATTGGCATTTATCCACTGATTTTGATAGAAATCTTCCCAACGCTGCCAAGCATCCCGTTAACTTCTGTACCTCCTTGACATTTCTCAGGGATTGCATGTCTAGGACTGCCTTGACTTTATCTGGATTTGCCTCTATGCCCCGTTCATCAACTAAAAATCCCAAAAATCTTCCTGACGTAACTCAAAACACACACTTCTTTGGGTTTAGTTTCATGCCAAAGTGTCGAAGGGTGTCGAAGGTCTCCCTTAGATCTCTGACATGATCTTCTTTCTTCTTACTTTTGATGATCATATCATCAATGTAAGCCTCCACGTTCCTTCCAAGCTGTTTAGCAAAGATGGTATTTACACATCTTTGGAAGGTTGCAGGGGCATTCCTGAGGCCAAATGGCATCACCTTGTAACAATACAACCCATTGTCAATGACAAAGGCTGTCTTGTCCTGGTCTTCCTCCTTTAGAGGGATTTGATGGAATCCTGAGTAAGCGTCAACGAAGCTCATAACTTCATGCTCTGCTGTGGAGTCTACTAACTTGTCAATCTTAGGAAGTGGAAAACTATATTTGGGGCAAGCTTTGTTAAGATCAGTGTAATCCACACACATTCTCCACGTTCCATTGGGTTTTGGCACCAGCACTACATTTCCAACCCATTCGGGGTATTGACATGGACGAATGAAACCCGCATCCAGAAACTTCTTCACCTCCTCATCGGCTGCTTTGCTACGTACCGACCCCAAATTTCTCTTTTTCTGTTTGATTGGCTTCATAATGGGGTCAACATTTAAACTATGTTGGGCAATCTTTGGATCCAACCCTGGCATATCTTCCACAGAGAAGGCAAAAACATCCTTATAGTCTCTTAACAGAACTTTGAGCCCCTTCTCGACTTCTTCACCCATGGCTTCACCAACTTTCACCGTCCTTTCTGGAATGGTAGGGTCAATGGAAAAGTCTTCCTGACGGCCCCCTGGCTCGGGCCGAGAAATAAAGGCAAACAACCCATGGATTGCCATGGCTTCTTGATGTAGTCTGTTGAGTTCCTAAGTTTTGAATGATGAAAAACCATTACAGGAAACAGGATGATTAAAATATGAATATGGTTGGTTCTGGGAACCAGCTAGTTTAGAAACTTGTTTCACTAGACAAGTTAATAGTTTAATGAGAATGCTTTGAAACTAACTTGTTTATTGCAGGGAACAGCTGATTACATAAGAGCTCATTCACTGGTGCAGAACCAGTACGAGCTGTTTCCTTGACTGTTATTCTGAAGAACAGTCATATATCTTTTGTTGCATGTTAACTTTGTTATATGTGCAGTAATAGATCTATTCCAAGACTTGAAGTATGAATCCTTTCGAAGATATTCGAAGAAGAAAGCTGTGCTCAAAGATTGAAGTAATTAAAGGAAAGATTCAAGTTCTTGAAGATTGCATGAAGATTCGAAGAATTGTAATTTAGAGTTTAAATTAAGGATTTTCATGTAATATGCTCTGTAGTGTGACTAAATGGAAATGAACTAAGTGCTTAAGTGTTTTTGAGTATGTTGTGAATTCTGGTACAAAGCTTGGAACAGAATTCATAACACACTCAAGGAACCAAGCTGGGGAACCAGCTTAGTTCCTGAATAGAATGTTGGCTGCGGTTTTGAAAAGGGTTTTTCTAAAATATTTCCAAAAGATATTTTGAAAGATTATTTGCAGCTGGAATTATAGATGGATATTTATATTACCTTAAAACTGGGAGTATATATCTTGTTCGATCAAAATCTTAGGATAAAATCGAACAAGATAAATACTTTCCATAAAACTAATCTTGCCTTGTTTGGCAAGAATAGATTTATGGAAACTAGGGTTAAGATAATATAAATATACGTCTATACCTCAACATTCCATAACTCTCTCCACGGATTAAAAAGAGAAAACCACTTTGAGAGAAAAACACAAAAAAAGCATTAGTTCATAACCATCGAGTCATACACGAGCATACATCGAGCATACAATATTCTCTTACTTAGCTTTCTAAGAAGTAATTCATAAGAGAGGAATTTTGTTCTTGTAAAGGCTATCAACAGAGGGGTTGAAAGCCTGGGTAGTGTTTGTGAGTTCAAACACAAAGTTGGACTTACGAGTGTGAGTCGAGTGCACATTCAGAGTTGAGTGTGGGGTGTGCTGGTTCCCGGAGTAGGGAAACAGTAGAGTGAGCAAGTTCTTTGTTTTTCAGAGTTGATTAATAAAAGAGCTTAGGGTAGGAGGACGTAGCCCAGAGTTGGGTGAACCTCGTTAAATACTGTGTGTTCTTTTACTGCTTTATTACATTCCGCTGCGTATAGGAACCAACCCAACTGGTTCCTTATCATTAGATCAAAAGCAAAAAGAAAAATTGGTCACAGTCGATTATACTCAATTCACCCCCCCTCTTGAGTATCTTAGAACCTTCATAGTCCATGCACCATTAGGACTTCACTTGCTTTCCGTTTTTTCTGAACCCTCTTTTCCGACGATTCTGGCAACTCCTTCTCCTTACCCCCAGCAAGTGGACGGACAGTGGTGAGATAACACTCTCTGGCGACTTGCTGATCACCATAGTTGGTTCCTATCTTGCCGTCGTTACACACAAATTTCATTAACATGAGATGTGTAACCACCACTGATTTTAATGCGTTTAAGGTTGGATGCCCAAGAATCACATTGTAGGCTGACATGTTCTGAACCACCAAAAATTTAACCTTCATATGTCGGCATTTATCTTCATTTCCCATTCGGAGAGGTAGAGTCACTATCCCCACTGGTTGGATCACACCCCCACCAAATCCAATAATCGGATTATGGCAAGGGACTAGATCATCATCATTGTACTTCAGCTTCTGAAGACATTCAAAGCTAATGATATCCGACGAACTCCCAGTGTCGATGAGGATTCGACGGACTCGCTTATCCGCGACCTTCATTTCAACAACCAGAGGATCATCATGGGGGGTGCTTACCTCCCCACGATCCTTCTCACAAATGAGAACGTCTGGGAATACTTCTTTAGCGTTGTCTTCGCTATCAACAGCCATTACTCGGGGCAGCCTGCTTGCATACTCTTTCTGACCCTCCATAGTGGGTCCTCCAGCGGCAAACCCCCCAGAGATCATGTGAACTATTCCAGAGTCAGAATGTTCACTGTGTGGGGCATCATCCTTAGATGAGGGTTTCTTCAGAAACTGCTTAATGAGATGCTTCTTCACCTTCCCTTGATGTGCTAAACGATCCATGGTTCGTTGTAACGTGAAGCAATCTCCAGTAACATGACCAACGTCCTTGTGGAAGTGACAATATTTGGACTTGGCCCGAGTGTCTAACTCAGTCTTGATTGATGGGGGATCCTCGATGTGCACATCTTTGCTAACCTCTTTGTACACATGGAAAAGATCCTTGGTATATTCTACGGTGGGGGTGTAGTTGAATTTCTTCTTCTTCCTAGCTGTTCCTTTTTGAGAGGTGCCCTCCTCCTCTATGTTCCAGGTGCCAGACCTTTTCTTGTCATGTCCTCCATTTCGATGAACCTGGCTGCTTTGAGGTTTTGAAGAGGGAGGAGTTACCTTCTCCTTGGCCTTTTTAACGGCACAGACTTCTTCAGCATGTATCCATGCCTCAGCTTCTCTTATCATTTCATTCAAATCTTGTACCCTTTGCCTTACCATTTGGAATTTGAAAGGGCTGTCCTCATCCAATCCTCGATAGAAATTATCTAGAATCACTCGGTCTGGCAAACTGGGAATTTGAAGGGTCTCATTGTTGAAGCGCTTGACATAGCTTCTTAGACTTTCATTGGGTCGTTGTTGAATTCTTCCCAAATGTAAACTACTTTTTTGCTCTTGACGATGTGCCATGAAATGATGAGTAAAGAGAACAACTAGCTCATTGAAATTATGAATGGAACCTGTTGGAAGGCCGCTGAACCACCTTTGGGCTAACCCTTTGAGGGTAACCGAAAAATATTTGCACCATGTTGCGTCATCAGCTTGTGTGGTCAGCATGAGATGTTTATACATCGCCAAGTGATCGTCTGGATCGGTGGTTCCATCATAAGCATCGATYGAAGGAAACTTAATTTTCTGAGATTGATTTGCCATCAAAATAGAAGCAGAGAAAGGACCCTTATCGGTGAGAGGAAGTCCTTGCTACCTCCCCTCCGTTCTTTGGGATGGAAACCCGAGTCCTAGGTTCTAGTTAGCACCGCTTCGGTGATAACCCCCACTTCGGTGGGAACGAACCTCTGATTCTTGATCCTGATGGCGTTCGGTATAATGACTGGTGGAGCGATGTGTGTGTCCATGCGTTCGGAGAGAACGATGAGAAGGATCGGTGCATAATGGTGTGGATCCCGTCAGGGAATGTTCATCGTCATGAGTTGCTTGCTTAAGCTTCTCAGTCTTCTTTCTTTCAAGGACCCTCCTAGCATCTTGGCTCTCGGCCTGCTCTTTCCTTCTCTGGATGATAGCCCTGGRATCCATTGAAGAAGCTTCACGTTCTGACTTTTTCCTTTCAATAAGTGCTCGAACATCCTCGGACTCATGGCTTTTGGTAGACAGCTCATCATCACCATCATTGTTAAAACGATATGGACCCCTCATTGATTGAGTCCTTGGGGCAATGGAAAGAGGCTTAGGAGTATTGCGATATCTCCTAACCTGACTCCTATCCCGTTCAATGGGAACAATCTGCGTCTCAACATTCTTACCTTTGTCTCTAGAGTAGGATGCTTGACCTTGGTAGTCTTGATGTTGGGCACCACAGGGGTGCTGTATTCTATGGCCTGAGTCTTGGCAGGGTCTTCACTACCACCGACCTTAGTTTTTCCATCACGCACAGCCTTCAAGCGTGCATTCTCTTCTTTGAGGGCTTCGAGTTGTGCCTTCATGTCTTGCTGCTCTGCAAAACGATCCATTATCTTGGACACTCCCGCGCCTATTTCTTCCTTTAGCATATCACGTGTAACATATCGTCCATCCAAGTCTTGGAGGGAGAGCTCGGTTCCCACGTAGGTGCCCAAATCTTCCACAACGTGAAAGACAGAGTGATCAGGATGATTCTCTCCATTTGGGTTGCTTTCCTTCTCAGAGGATGGAGGAGTGTTCCTTCCTTGTTTGGTTTGATTTGATATATCTTGAGCCATTTCTGATCGCCTCCACTGACTGGCGCAAATGTTTACAGGTATTTATCCGCTTGGATGCTAATAAGAGAAGTTCTCCTGCTGGGCGGGTTGAGAGGGGTGGTGATAAGTCATTGAATCCATATTTTTTTAGTGTCTAAATATTAGTACCCTTTGATTCACTTAAAAAATTTATTTGAATTTATTATTATATTTTATATTTATTATTAATTTTTAATATATTAATTTTTATTTATGAAATATTTTTATCTTATGGATACTGTTTAATATGTTTGTTTTGGTGTTTTTTGTAGGAAATTAGAAAGGAAATAAGAGTATTGGGCTACTTTCAATGAGATTGCAGTGAGAAACAACAAAAGGGAAAGGAAAAAAGATAAGAAAGTTTCAGGCAAGGAATAATAAAAGGAGATAAAAAAGATAAGAAAAGGAAGAAGGAGAAGAAGTACGAGTGAAGAAAAAAAGGAATGAGGAATCCTTGAACTCATCTACAAAAACAACTCAACACACAACAACTCATTGCATTTTCCTAGGTTTTAATTTTTCTTTAAAACGAAAAATTAATATATACACCGTTACGTCAAAAGAAAGGAAAACAATCATAAAAAACAAATTAAGCAATTGAGAGTTAGGCTTTTGATCAAGATTTTTGGATTAGGCATTTTGGAGGAGAGACAAAAACTTGAAGGATTTAAGTTCTCGACCGAATTCAGGTCGAGAAGGCAAAACATCCGAATCCACGGGGTCCGACGCCGCCCGAGTTATTCGATTGGGGTTTGTCTTTTGAGAAAATTATATATAAGTTGCTTTCCCCCTCTTAAAACTTTAATTTTGGTTTTTAGTTAATTTCCTTGTTAAACCTCTTACTCTTTAATTACTTTAAATTTGATTCGATAATTAATAAATTCGGTTTGATTGTTTTAAATTTACTTTGAGTATTTTTTTTTTTCAAGTTTAATTTTAATTTGAAATATTGCTATCTTTTAATCATTTTGCCCCCCATTTATGGTTTGATGTTTAATCTCTTTCATTGTAATGATTGGTAGATCTTTTTGGCTAATTTTTTTATATTGGCTTAGTTTCGTAATCGTATAATGATAGTAAGTCCCTAAAATTTTATTGGTTCCTGCCGATTATGGCCCTTGGTTTTAAGTTAGAGGTATTCCATCTAGTTAATTTCTAATTTATGTGTTGGGTTTTAGATTAATTAGGACTAATTGATGTCTCCTTATTATAAATAATCTTCCATTTACCTATCATATAAAGTTTCGATTCAATATTGTGGTTAATTAATTGGTTTTAAGAATGTTTCCGCTGTGTTCAAATATTTGGTTTAAAATAAGGTGAAGGGAGTCTTTTTTTTAATTTAAGGCTCTACCAAATTAGTCCCCTATATAAATAATTGGGTAAATTTTTCTCAGGTTTAATCATATGTTTATCGCCTAATTTATTGAAATTAAGTAAGAGGTTATAAATGGAATCGAAGTTGTTGTCGCTTTTAGTATAATAGTAGTTTAGTTTTTAAGAAGTAGATTTATATTAAATAATACATTTTTAAACCCCTACAATATTTTTCCGTAATATGTTTTATAGCGTCAATATTCTTAAATTTGGTTACTATCATTAATGAAATTTTGAGTTTTTTTAAGGCGTTTTTACATCCTCCCTGTGGATCGATCTTCTTTTGCCC
>SNQN01011184.1:0-19672 GCA_008642245.1 Bassia scoparia | reverse complement strand
ATGTTAATCACGTGATCCGTGGTTCCATAGTTTGTGGCTGTTTATGCGCCTCTTCGCTAATGATAAAAATAAATTGAGCTCACAAAAATTAACTCCCTTCGTCTCGTTTGATAGAGTGCAAAACGTTTTCGCATTAAGTTTGGTTTGGTATGACGTAAAACATTTTTCATGAAAACTATTTTCAACACTTTTTCAATTTTACCTTGATTGTTACACAAAGGAATGTAAAATCATTTTTTATGGGAGTAAATTTTTCCTTACAAGGATGGAAAAATCATTTTTCTTCCAAAATGAAAGGAAAACAATTTTCCTCCCATCTCGATCTTATACACTATTCTCTCACTATCTCCTTCAACCCCCCCCTTCATTTCCCTTATTTTTCATCACTTTTTTTACATGCAACCAAACAATGAAAAATTGTTTCTATGAAAATTGTTTTCCATAGAAAACTATTTTAAATGAAAATCAGTTTACATTAAAAATGTTTTCTACCCTAACAAATGAATAATAAATGATTTTAAATCTATTTTTCACGAAGGCTTTTGTTGTATGGTTCTAAGCCTACTCTAGGTAAAGTGATTTTTCATTTTAAGCAATTATTTGTTGTTGAGTTGAAAACTTGAAATGAAAATCAATTACAAGAGTAAATGATTTGAGAGTTTGTGATGAAAAATGTCTTTTGTTCAATTATGATGTAAAATATTTCTCTTCTAGTTTCGGGGAAATATTTTGAATAAATTGGAAAATTGTTTTCCACCTCAAGTCATATACAATATGTTTGTCAAACGAGTTAAGTTTGAGTCAAGTAGTTCAACTCATTTAAACAAACCAGTTTATACATCTTCATACAGATTCACTCATTCACATAATGATTAACTTCCTCATTTTAAATTTTGCAAGCTAGTTCCCATATCATGGACTCGCCTTGTACGTTGTACCACCAACTAACCCTAGGTTGGAGTTGGTCTACTATGACTCGATATCATCGTGAACATTCCATGAACAATATGTTCATACGTACATTTATATTTCAGACATCCACATTTGTATTTGGATATGAACATTAACGTGAACATCTGTATTTAGAGATAAACAATTACTCCATACATTTTAAACACGAAGATTTCCCAAGATCGTATTAAAGTATGTAGTCCCGACCCCCCGAGTACACCTAAGAATTTGCACCGAGGTTGGCCATCTCAAAGTGGACTACAAGTCTACAAGGGCCTTCAACACTTGATTGCACAATATTTACGAATAAAATTCGAACCCTTAAAAGGCCCAAACATAAAAACACTATAAAAACATCATTTTAAACATAAGTTAGCCGAGAATAGAAGCTGTGAAAGGGTTTTTAGGNTTCCATAGTTTGTGGCTGTTTATGCGCCTCTTCGCTAATGACAAAAATAGATTGAGCTCACAAAAATTAACTCTATTCGTCCCGTTTGATACGGTGTAAAATATTTTCACATTAAATTATTTTAAATCTATTTTCACAAAGGCTTTTGTAGTGTGGTTCTAAAAGCATTTTCGTGAGCGCTTGATTGTGATAAGTTGTTCCTGTTCATTGTGGAATGACAATTAAACCTTTTTGCTAACTTTTTTAGATTTGAGGAAAATAATCCTCATCAGTACAAGTGCTCTAAGACTCTAGGTAAATGAATTTTCATTTTAAGCATTTTTTGTAAAACTTGAAATGAAAATCAATTACTACGAGAGWACATGATTTGAGAGTTTGTGACGAAAAATGTTTTTTTTCCAATTGTGATGTGAAATATTTTCCTTCTAGTTTCGGGGAAACGTTTTTAATAAATTGGAAAATTGTTTTCCACCTCAAGTTATACACGATATGTTTGTCAAATGAGTTAAGTTTGAGTCAAGTAGTTCAACTCATTTAAACAAACCAGTTTATACATCTTCATAGAGATTCACTCATTCACATAATGAATAACTTCCTCGTTTTACTCGTAAAAAAAACTTCCTCATTTTAAATTTATGGACTCGCCATGTAAACTGACCCTAAGTTGGAGTTGGTTTAATATGACTCGACATCATAGTGAACATTCCCTGAACAATATGTTCATACGTAKATTTATATTTTAGACATTCACATTTGTATTTGGATATGAACATCTGTATTTAGAGATGAATTTTAAACACGAACATTCACCAACATCATATTAAAGAATGTAGTCCCGACCCCCCGAATTTGCACCAAGGTTGGCCATCTCAAAGTGGACTACAAGTCTACAAGGGCCTTCAACACTTGATTGCACAATATTTACGAATAAAAATCGAACCCTTAAAAGGCCCAAACATAAAAACACTATAAAAACATCATTTTAAACATAAGTTAGCCGAGAATAGAAGCTGTGAAAGGGTTTTTAGGTTCTCGACAATTCCAACTGTAAGTCATCTCTTTCGTCTATTTATTCGATTCTTTTTCTTGCTTAACTAATGAAATTGCATCACCCCATTTCGATTTGCTGCTTGATTCTATGAAACGAAATATTTTCCATCGTTTTAATGAAACCATTCAATTACTCACTGATTCACCAACTCAGAGGTCGGCATCTATCAACCAAACCCTAGGCTAAACAAGTGAATTTGTTAGTTTCTTCTCGATTTTTTGCTTCAATTATGGTTCGATTGTGTTCCTGTTGTTATGCTTCATTTTCGTTTGAGTTTGCTTGATTTTGTTCGATTTTGCTCGATTTTGCTCTTTTTTTGTTGATTGTGCTTGCCTTTTTGCGTCGAGTCTCGTTTTCGGATCTTAAATGCCCTTATTATCGAGTCGATTTCTCCATGTTTTTCAGGAAGATTGATTGCTTTTTTTTTTTTGTAACTCTTAATGTCCAATTTAAAAAAAAACCGAAAAAAGGAAGTCTGAGTCGGAGGCCCGATTTTTGGGTTTCGAGTCAATTTTAGCATCCGACTTCCTGTAGGGAACTATGCATAATTCCGCCCCTTTCGTGCATTAGAAAAGCTGATTCAAATGAATTATTGCGATTTTGCAAAATGAGGGCATTAATATATTGCGTTGATGTAAAGCAGAAATGGCACCCAAACAGCCCAAACACTGGTCTCTTTGTGGGTTTAAACAAGGGTCATATCACCAAGAAGAATTAGCACCCCGTCCGTCGACGCAAAGGGGTAAGTTGTTTCCTCGCTGATTTCTGATACTTGATCACTTCATAACTGGAAATCGTATCGTAATGCTCTGTGACAATTTCAAACTGTGTTATATGTGTATTATATTGATTTTTATTTGAACAATGATTGGCTTTTGTATAATTTGTGTTAGTTTTATGCAATGTTTTTGTTAGATTTCTAATACGATGTTTGTTTTATTTGTTCGGTTTATCTTGGGATAGTGGAGTCTCTTTTCCTTTGACTACGAGTGATCTGAACCAGTCGTATGGCAAAGGAGTGCAAGTGTGAAAATCGATATCACTGTACCTTAATTATTTGCAATTCAATCCTTGTTGAGAACATAGATTCGTTTTTTAAATGTCAGATTATTAAGATCTTTTGTTTTGTTATCATGTTGAAGTCTCTATATCTAGTACTGAACTAGGTGTTATGGTTAGAAGAGTGCAAGTTGATCCACTGTAATGATGGCAACATTATGTTCTTGCATTTTTGGTTTAAAAACATGGATCTTCACTGTTGAAGTGACAAAAGTGTTGTTTTTTTTTTACATAGTGCTTTAGTGTTCTTTACAGTTGCAAGTCGTAATCTTTTCTTCCTTGCATATGATCGAATCGACAGAAAACAGCAAAGGTTCACTTCGTCAGGACTTTGATCAGAAGTAGCTGGATTTGCACCCTATGAAAAGAAATACTGAGCTTTGAAGGTAGGGAAGAAACAAGTGCTTTGAAGTGGCCAAGAGGAGTTGGTACCACAAGAGGGCAAAGAGAAAGCGTGAGGAGATTGTCCAATGTGTTTGAGGAAGATGAGGTCTGCTGGGAGAGCAGAAAAGAAGAAGTGAGAAGTTCTACCCTCACATCTTGGAAAAGTCTTGTATGAACGTTCAGGTTTTTAGAATTTTAAGCGAGTTACTGTTAGTGAGATTTTTTCCATCCATTTTGCTTTGCGATGCTGTTTTGTATCGGAAACCTGTGGAAACTATCTTTGTTGTTATCATGACATTGGTTACTTAGGTGTTTTAGTCTTAATATGCCCAATGTAATTTTTTTTCCCCAGGTTATTTATTCGCTTCTTCTATTTACACAAAGCTCCCATGGTCGGTCACCTGTTTTCAGTCTCTTGAAAAGATCGGAAGAATAATGATTAGTATTAAAATCAATTTCAAATGAAGAGTACCCGATTTAAATGAGCAATAATTATTATAATGCATTTGTTGTTTAAGTTGTCACATTATTCGAATTTGAAACAACTTCTCAGCCATTGTTAGAACAAACAGAATATTTGTGGGTTTAAATAACAGTTTATTCCATGACTCTATTGTGGCAAGTTTTCCAGCTTTGTAGTTCATCAGTTGTAAAATGAAAACTAGCTAGTGCATGTAATGAATAATTTCGACTTTCGAGTTCTGATCCAACATGCATAGGATAATAAAGGAAATCAATTATTACATCATTATGATCTATTCCATTTTCATACCACTATTTTTTTTTAATCCATTTCGTACCATTATAATTAGACTCTAATCCAAACGTAACACTTTGTCTCAGTTTAACTAACGCAAGCGACTGTGAGAAAAAAGCAAGCGAATTATTTCACAGCCATTGCAAACCACACATAAACTTCAGATCATGCAAGTGATCCATCTTAAATCTTAATGGAAAAATTGAGAAATTAGGGCATAAAAACAAAAGTAAGCTATACGAAAGTGTTTATTTAGTTTCAAAGAGTAAGCATACAGTTTATTTAGTTCCAAGAAGGTAATACGTGACTGTGAGAGAAATCGCCGTTACTCTGTATTTCATAGAATTGCCAAACACACATGAAACTTAAATCAACAAGAGATCCATCTTAATGAAAATGTACGAAGTATATGAGGAAATCGGGCATAAAACTAAGTAGTTTATTTATTTTCAATGAAGTCATTGAAGGGGCTTGAAAGAACACCTCGCATAGTTATAAGCAGCACTAAATTCCTACGAAAACTGGAAAAAAAAATGATAAAATCCCTATTACTCTAATGTGCATAGCACTTATTCATGTGATCTAAATTTATAAGAGATAACTCTAGCAATAGTCTGTTGTCTTCTTAATTTGGAGGAGGGAAAAAGATTTCATCGGAAGTCCTGGTTGAGCGGAACTTCTGCTCCACTTCTCCGGGCACATTGAAGGCAGCTTCCAGCACTTCTGGAGATAACGCCTTCCACACCGAAGTCTTCCCTGCCAAGTGTGTYAAAACAGGACTGCAACACCACAAGCAATATACAGTAAGTCCAAATCKTACAACAATAAAACTATAAAAGATACGAAMTAAGGAATWAGATGCTTACTTTGGGGTGGTGATYATAGAGAACCACTCCAAGCCATCATTATCAGCAATCTTAGAAACCACAAAGAACCGTGGCACAATGAACAGATTACCGGCCTTCACAGTAGTTTCCAACACCCTCTTTCCATCAACCCCAACAACTTGAACTCGGCCACTCCCTCTGACAATGTAAGTCACCTGAAGGGCAGAGTCACAGGAGAATCCGGGAGAGCACATTGCCTTTCCATTGAGCCTAACTAGGTCAGCTCCKAGGCCTACCTCCCCAACCAAGGGCAAGTTCTTGGTGTTCAGAACCACCACCCTTCCGCCATCCTTGATGTCAACATCCAAGGGAGCTTCCTCACAGTTCAATGCCATTCCCTCACGGTGTTCCTTCTTGGGTTCAGGCATTTTGTGAGACTCGCTAAGCTTGACAATGCCATTGGAAGACTGGTTACCCACTAGGGTCTTGACTACATCTTCAGGCAAGTCCCATGCACGGCCTACGAACTCGGTCGAGAATCCAGTAAAGATTCCGGTGGAGCCAGTGAGGAGGAAGTCAGTGAATTCACCACGCTTATGGGCCTTGGAGGTTTCGCCCAAGAAGAGGACAGTTAGTTCAGTGTCCTCTTTGTTGTACCACCAAGTAACAACACCAAAAGGAAGAGCAATTGCATCTCCCTTTTTGATTGCAATCACCTTCTCCTCTTTCTCAGGGAGCACAATTCCAGCTACTCCTTCGCCTAATGTGCGCCAAAATCACACGTCAATACAACATAGAATCACACTTACTATCAATGGTCATTTCACACAGTTAAAGGTAATTTTAAGTGCCCTTCAATCAGAATGTTCAAAAGCATTATCAATGGACATAAAACTATTGCACCTACTTTTAACAGTAAACCAATTCAAGATCACACAATTTTCATGTCGGCAATTATCCTTTTTAAGGGTCTTTGTCAATGAATCATACATAAACAAGTYATCAATCAAAATCATACATTATGTACAATAATTAAGAGTAATCACAAGTTCAGTGGTATGTCATTCAATTAGCAATTTTAAAAAGAGGATTTATGCAATTCACAAAAGTTTTCAACTTGAACAAAAGATGAACAATAATTTCGTTATAAAAATCTTTCTTAATTTTTATTTTAATAACCTTTTGATCCACGCTCTATATTACAATAATGCAAAGATTGATCAAATCCCCCCCCAAAAAAACAGAGAATACGTTGACTTTCAATGATATAATTCAACAATAATATTAAAAGATGCAAAATTTCTCATAAAAAGTATCTTTTTAAAATATTATGATCTACTTTTACTCACATTTAATTTAATTATTTAATATATCACAAGAATGCAACGATCAAACCCCCTAAAAAAATCACCCAATAAAAACTTCACCTAAAAAATAAAGAAAAAATCAACAAAAAGCAGAGAATGCATTGATCATACAATGAGGCACAAATCACTGAAAAAAATTAATCAAAGATACATAATTTCAAATCTTATTAAAATTAATCAACATGCAAGATGCCCAAAGGCCAAATTCGAAATAATATACAAATCGCAATTAATCATCATTCATCAAAGAATATGTTTAAAAAGAATCAAGAAAATAACGAAATCAAAATCGCAGAATTTAAAAAAGGGGTGAAAAAGGATGAAACCTTGAAGAACATAAGCAACTTTGGAAAGAATCAGAGTAACGAGGAAAGCAAACCCTATTTCGTAAGAGAGAGTTAGCAGCTCCGATGTTTCCTTCTCTCAGCATTGCGGAGTTCTGAACACATGAATGGTAGGCCCACTTCACTTTCTTGAACTTTCTTCGACAATCTTGGTGGATCAAGCTCCATTTTTTTCTTCTTTGATTTTGATTCTGAAAATTGAAATACTCTGTTTTTTGGGTTTTTTTGGTATGATGATTATTGTGTGAGAAGTAGAAGAGAGAGGGGTATTTAAGTGTACTAGGTTTTCTTAAAAAAAATTATTGTGAGATAAAATGGATAAATATGATGTTAATTAATAATTAGGCGTTTTGGGATAAAATTTGGATAAACTTTTAAATTATGGGTTAATATTTTGAGATAAAAATGTCAATTGTTATTTTTATTATCTTTTTTTCGGTTTTAATTTTTTTTATATGAATTTACTTCGATTATGGATCTACTTTTTTTTACAGAAAACATAGATGGGATATAGTCACTGTTTGACATGAGATATAATTTTTATCAATAAATTAGATAAGCTTTTACAGACTTTATCCGCTTCGCTTTAATTACATCACTTTCTGTTTTAAAATTTAATTTAGCTAAATAACTTCTCTTTATTTTATTCAAATGGTCAATTTTAATCAATTGTTGCTAAAAAAAAATATAGTGGATTAATTTAGGGTAAAAAAAAAACTTTTCGGCTTTAAGGACAATTATTTGAAAGAGGATGACAAGGATACAAATTATCAAAATTATAATTATAATAATCTTCAAAAATGGAAATTTGAATACACATCTAATCTGACTACACAAGAGTAGTGGAACGTGAGTGCAACATTCCATAATGGAGAGGTTCACAACAGATTTGCTGACTAGGGTTGTTGATTTATGATATTGTTTATTGTTTACAAGATATATTATGTAAGAAATAAAATAAAAAAATACAATAGTTAATTGGTATCGTGCTCTTTTTTTTAAATTCTTCTCTTCTCCCATGCTATTGTCTTACTCTTCAAGAAAATAAATATACCTTTCCGAGTCTATATTAGACTCAAGCTAAGTCATGTGAATCGATTAAATCGTATCAATGCATATAATATTTATCTTATTTACTTGCATATAACTAGAATTAATCATGATTTACGGAGTAATGTTATCGATTAGCATGAAAATTTTAATATTGCAACTAATATGGAGCAAAGATGTACTCCGTAAGATGGATGTCGTGTAACTTCAACATAATAACAATGAGAAAACTGCTTTCATCCAATGATTCACGTTATGCTATCCCAATCCAAGCATGCGAATCGATTGGCATTATTCAGACAGGACTCCTTCGGTCTCATGTACAATTGGGTTCACAAAATTTAATGGGAAACCTCAAATGCGGAACAATCTTGTGTAGAAACACATTAATACAATACTATGTAACTTTACCAAAATTTGGCTGATCATCTATGCTCACATAAAGAGCATTATGCCTTAAATTTCTGCGTTAGTTTCTCAACACCTTCCCTACAGTCCCCTATGACGCGCTTAGTTCCTTCCTTCATAGTACGCCATAAACAGCTGCATTTTGTTGCAATTCTTGCAAAATCCACTTACTTTGGCAACAGTGAATCTTTGATTCTGCTGTTCGCTTGCCTGACTCAGAGAACCATCTTTGATGCTGAAACTAACGACTGAATTTTTTGAATGATCTTGTTAATTATCTCTTTGGATTTCCCCTCAACTTAGCTGCCATAGCCTTGAGCTTGTCACAATCAAATTCCAGCTCACCGCAGTCTCTTACACTGATACTTTCCCACATTAGTCCATGTAGTTATCAGCTGAGGTCTCCTTACGGAGTCCTCATCAACCATAATTTCGTCAGGCTTTCTCTCCCAGCGATCTCTCTCTGATTCCGCCGTCACCAGTGCTTTTCGGCAAAATGATTTGCACCTCTTTTGCGCCTCTTCACTCTGCCCACCGCACTGTTAGGCGAAAAGCAAAATTCAACAGATATATAAATCAAAATTCACCAGAAGGGCCTAAAAGATGACCAATCAAAAATATGAAACAAAATTCACCACAATCATCAGAAGGGCCTAAGATGACCAATCAGAAATACTTACCGGGCCATGGAGAGGGCCTTTCGCTCAACCTCCAACTCATATTGCAGACGGATAATTGATTGGTTTTCTTCTTCAGTCTCTTTCRTCAGTTTTTCAATTCGTTCCTTCTCAWATGATATCTCAACCTTATTACTCATGACACTTTGCAACTGCTCCTCTAGCTCATGTCTCACTCTAGAAAGAACATCCATCTCTGATTCTATAGCAGCCCGTTGCTTCATTAGGGAAATATTTTCTTCTTCTCTCTCTGCCCTGAGCCTTTCTACTTCTTGCTTTGCTTCTTCAGCCATTTTCTGCACAGCATCTATTTTTTCTCTTTCCATCAAAAGCTCCATTTCAAAATTTGCATTTATTTCTTTTTCTACTTCTGCAACCAATGCATTATGGGTGGCAACGGCTTTGTCAGCAATTGATTCTGCTTCAATACGAGCAAGCTCTTCACTAACTACATCAGCTGCCTCCCCAGTTGCAAGAGCAATTGCAGCTTGTCCTTTCGTGACTGGCTTATCTGGCTGGAAAAGTCTTGTATAGCCTGCAGATTATATAGTTTACGTCCCCCCCATAAACATCTAGCTAAGAGGAAAATATAAGAAACACAGTTGCCAAATTTGTACAAGAAAGACTGACCAAATGCAAGTGCTACAATCCCTTGCTCTGCTGCAGATAGGTCAGCCACAAGTGCAGGACATGCATCAGGGTCGATTCTGTCGATGTCTATGAAGCCAGAAACTTGGTGCAGGACCTATTGGAACACACAAAGAAATTAGTTTCGAAGGTAAAATTTACATGTCACAATTATAGGAAACCATTTTTATCTTACCTTTCTGTCAGCTTCTGGTAGCTGCCTCTTTTCCAAGGCCATCTTCCAAGTTACTAGATCCTGACGAGATAAAGGACTACAGAAAAGAATAAAGAAAAATATGGACCAATACAGTCAGTTTAAAAAGTTAGTGTAGAATGAGCAAACGTCCATATAAACACAACTACAACCCCATCATGTATCCCACTGCCCCCTAAGCCAGTCAAGACCTATGTACACACACAATGACAATAATTTCCAGGAGAGTAAACCTGGCATTGGCATAGTAGTAAAAATACATAAACTAGCTGGCAGAAATTATTATATAAAGCTAATAGGCCCAAGAATTTATGGACAAGACCATGATTGTACACAAATTCTCTGGTCCAACTTCGGCTATTGCACTTTATTTGAACATRTTACCTGTCAGGATGGAAGTAGAAGGAACCTATATCTTCATCAGGAGAAGAAAGCATATCACGTCGTGAAAGTTTGCTAGATATAAGTCCTGCTTCTGCTAAACCTTGGATRGATGTAAAGTCYGGATCTTCAGGTGTTATGTCATCAAATGCGAGATCAGTAACATTTTCTATATACATTGCAGGATAGACCTTCAAAATCAAATTCCTAAAAAATGGGGGGTGGAAATCAAAATCAATCTTGCAATATGCAAATTAGATAATCCAGAATTATTATTATTTTGACAAAATACACACATACCGTGATAGGGCACTACTTGCAGAAACCAACCAACGCACATATTCACGACGAGTGCAGAGATCACCAGGTTGAGCATCACTCTCAATTACCTGATACGAATGATGAATTATGTCAGACACTACACATCAGAACATAGCAGAGGAATTTAACATCAACTAACCAATCACAAGTAAAAAAAATAATTCAATGGACTCAAATCATGAACTCAAGATCCTAAATTATACTGTTAGATCTAGATAGCATCATCTGTAGATGAGAGACTGTATAGAGAGACTGTTCACAGGATGACAAGAAGATAGTGTCAATGAAAAGAACTGTATAGCCAAAATGTTCAAGTTCACATACACGAGGCTAATGAAGGATCATTTTCCAGAATCTTGAATATAACAGCATAGGATATATAAAAGCTCAGAGAAAACTAGATTATCAGAGGTTTTAAGGAAGATAAGTAACCAACTTGCTTTTTTTTTTTTTTTTGAGGAAGTTAACCAACTTGTTAAGGATGAGGAGTAGATAATGGTACTACTCAAAAAGCCTGAGATGCATTCTTTAAAACATCTTTTTTTTAGTCGAAATCCACACTTGAAAGCTGAGCATAGAATAGATCGATGTTGTCAATATAATTTGAGTATCAATGTATTGGTCAGATACTGATGCTTTTGTGATGTAATGACAGAAAGCCATATATAACAGAATTAGCTGTGTTTTTCGCTGACAACCCCTGTGGATAAGGAATTAATTAGTAGGTGCATTTGTGTCAAAAGAGCCAAGTGAGACAGTAAATGGATAGCTGCAAATTGCACAATACATTGTCTCTTTCTTTTCAGTGAACCACAGGGTGCTATAGGGATAGAGTGAAGAGAGGGAAATCAATTCCAGGGAGTAGATTTATTAAATAACTAGATATCCCGAGATATGCTGGTTTTTAAATAAAATACGAAAAACGTATGTAAAATCTAAACTTATCTTTTTAAATGGATTATTTCATAATAAGTTTTATTTGTGATAATAAATGGAATATATATGTATAATCAATTAATATGCTTAAAGTCTTACAAGTAAATTATTAACCTTAATTAAATGTTTTTTACTTTTGTTATGCACTAATAAATATTAATTATAATATAATAATATATTAATAAGGGGGATGAAAAGAAATTGGAGGGAAACATAAGGGGTGAGGATTGCTTTGTAATATCTGTATTATATATAGATATAAGATTGAGGGGCAGAAAACTAAGCAGCTGAGCCTGGAATGCACTAATTAAATGGGAAGTGTGTTGGAGAAGAAAGGGATTAGAATTTTGCTTAATCAAGCTTTCATGCACGATGCAATGCTTGGCGTAATGGTAACAGAAATGAATGAAAAGAATAATCAGAAAAAGTGATGAAAATTTCAGAGATTCCTAAACAGCTAGAATTAATGTAAAAGTTTATATATATATATATTATTATATAATATATATATATATATATTATTATATATATATATATTATATATATATATATATATATATATAATATATATATTTCACGAATACCTTCTAGAATAGTTTATGAAGCCACACAATGACAGGCATTGCAAAGAGTAATGGTAGTATGGTACTCTTGGACCTCTCGTGAATTAAGTAATATGGAAAACACCGCAGTTCAACAAGCATCGAACATATTTGAGTAAGTTGTCCTCTGAAAAGAAACTTTGTCAATCGTGGAATCACGCATGTGCGCTAATTTCTAATATTCCCTTTTGTTTTTTCTGTTGGAAGAGGCAGAAATGACTCGAATCCGCTATAAAAAAAACGAGTTCTTTAATTCAATACACAAATACGATGTGTTACAATTTCAAATGGCGAGGAGGCTTAATGGATGGGACTTGACAATAAGAATCTACCCCTGATCAGAGCTTCAGTTATAGTGTTAACCATTTCATTAGGTAAATTCCATGTTACTTATTCTACATACTGATAAAGGAAATAAGTGTGTCAATTAAAATCATACCAAATAACCAACGACGCAAGATATATTGAATTCAACAATAAAGTTGGTTGATACTTTAGACTAGGGGTAACCAGTAATTCATAACCAAAAATATGTGATACAGATACAATAGAAAAGTCAGCAGACAAGCCAGACTATAAGTTAATGTCTTGAATTTATAGAAACATACTTCAATACTTGCAGTGCTGTCCAAAGCTTGTGCTGAGTTTGATCAGTGACTGCTGGAACAAAACTTTCCAGGAGGCACCTGAAGTGCTGCAGAAATTAGCGATGGTGCAGGAATTCCATGAGAGCATAAACATTTTTCAGAGACTGCGATTCAAAACCAGATCTATCGTCAAGGCATTGCTTCTAGGATCTTCTTATCACTGTAGCAGACGTTCTAGTAACCTCAAGATCAACATCGCCTTCGGGTGTATATTACCACTAGGCTCCATATGTTCTAGCGTGCCTTAGCGTACCAGTGAAAGCTATCTGTATTTTTGAATCATCAGTAGGTATGATGACACTTGAAGATGATGTGAGTGCAATTTCGGAAAAGTCCGTTTCATTTTCTGTGAAGGTTTCTTTCTGCACATCTTTGTTAAAACGTCCAGCATCARCATCATCAGCATTAKTCATTGCAACATTGCTCTGTGTTTCTACGGAGATAGGRGTCACGTTAGAGCCGTTATTTTCTATTTGAGGAGATCCAGGTGAGGTTGAATCTGTAGGAACAGCTTGAAATGGTTCTTGAGCAGAATTATCAGGGTCAATCAATTTGGAGTCTTCACTGACATTTAAAGACTCCACAACGCTATCATCATCAAGTGTTTTTTCACTAACAACTTCAGTGGGTCCTGATGATGAGGAAAGATCACTCTCCCTAGCTGCATTGTTCTCTAGATGTTGTCCATTTTGCAGGTTACTTTCATCCTGAACACTAAACTTCCCATCATTTACATCCTCTTCCTCCCCATCGTTTACATCCTCTTCCTCRCCAGAAACCTCCTGTTCAGAAGCTAACAATCCTTCTTGCTGTTCTGTTAATGGCTTCATCTCTGGTGGCATGGACCCTGCAAAATACCAATGAGCACATGTAATGATCAAGTTAAATTTAGATGAAATTTTAGAAACCACATAATCATTTAAACAAAAWATCAAAATAATACATAAACAAAGATATTAAGGAAAATGTTAAACATAGCCCTAAGGGCTATGAATAAGAAGCTAAAAATGGCAATATATGATAAAATCAAGCATTAATTACATCAATTTACGTGTGATTTTGTCATGAATTCATAACTTTTTACTCCCTCCGTAACGTAAAACTTGCAACACTTTCTATATTTTGGTGTAACAAAAAACTCGCAACAATTGTACAACTTTTCTCATTTGGTAAATTATCGATGGAAAAATTACCATATTTATGGGACTACTTTTGCTAATTGTTTTATCTTTTTCTTGCCATATTATTTCTCTCCTTATATTTTTGGGACCAATTCACTAATTCACTACCTAACCKACTATTAGCTTATTTTGCATTGAGAGGAGTGRTAATARAACMGTTGCATTTATTCCGTTACGGAGGGAGTACCATTTTAAGAAGTATAATAATGCCTTATACATAGCCCTAAGCCCCTAAGGGCTACCTATAACATAACCCAGATATTAATTCTTTTTCATTCTGGTTCAAATAGATAAAATCTGAAACACCATGAATCAATAAGGAAAATGCTACTCACTTGAGTTGCTGCGCTTGCCAATTGATATTGCAGCAGAAGTAATTCCAGCAACGAGTAACGCACCAGCAAGCCCGACTCCCAGAATTCCTGAAATCCAGCTACTTCAAGATCATTACTATGATTTCAAATTGAAGCAATAAACAAAAGATAGAGCAGCCATGTGAAAAAGAAACGCCATCTGTGATAGGATGCAGATGTTACAACAGTATCGAGTGAATCACTATCATTGTCTCAAGAATCAAAATTCCACATATAAAGTCGAAAAATGTTTCCCAAGTGATRGAATTGGCGGTATTGGCCTCATCATTCCTATTTCTTATAAACTTACAATAATTTCCTTTGYAATCACAAACTTATATTATAAAAACTAAACCTYCTGTGTGACATTAATCCTGCATCTCTCTCTTCACCCTTTACAATCAGCCCAATTAACAACAGTCTACCGTAAAAGACTGGAAAACATTAGTGGTAGCAACAACCTGCTCCACTACATTTTCAACCTTTTCAAACTGACCAAATTTTAACTCACAATTAACAGAGAATTTAATTTACATTTCACAAGCATTTCATGTACAGTTATAGCTCAAATCAGAACAAATTGATCAAGTTCAACAAAGATAGATTAAAAACTGAAATTAGTTAAATCCAATGAAAATTCATAAACCAAACATGCAAAATATCATATCTTTTAACCAACAATGCCTACAAACACAAAAATAATGCAATTGAACCCATTAACCAACAACATGGAAAATAAAATTGCAATTGAACCCATTAACAAAACAAATCTTTCACCTGCATTCCATCTTTTTCCCAGAATCATAGAGTCGTTAACCAACAGACACAACACGAATCAGCCGATGAATTGTTAAGATTATTCAAAGAATACAGAACTAGGCTGTTCCGAGCCATTATCATCTTAGCTTCATCCTGAGCAACACAGTTAACTCGAAGGTTATGCGTCGATATCATTTAGGAATGAAATCGAGCTTTTACGAGTGTTAATGGTGTCTGAGGTTTCTGTATTTGAATTGAATTGAAGCTGATACGACCATGTTGTTGTTGTTGTCAATAAACTCATTTCAACAACCCCAGAAAATCGATAAAAATTATAAACTCCAGAAAATTAAACCAAAACCCAGAAAACTAAACAAAAACCCCAGAAAAATTAAAGAGAAAAATGTGTGAATAGTTGAGAGATTGTAAGAATTGACGATAAGTAATTGTGGACTTTGTTCGTTTTTTTATATTTATCTTTTAAATTTCTGGGTCAGAAAAAAGAAGATGTTCGAAAGTGAAAGTAGTTTGGTTTTGATGAAAAGGGTCGTTGAGTACATTGAGTATTGTGCGGAAGAGAGGAGAAATGGTTATGTACTTATGTTAATCATGTGATCATCCAAGAATGTTATCTCAATCTCAATTTTCTATTTCTCAATTTATTAAGAAAATTCTCATCAATAAATGCTGTATGAATTTTGAAATTATTACTCTTCAAAAAAAACATAACTTTCTCCGTATTTCTTCTAGATGCACCACCACACCACGCATCAACAAAATACAATTTTGCCACTACACAACTTTAATTGTTATAAATTATTATTATGATTAATGAAAATTATATAAAAAACTAAATATTAATATATTAGATTGAATCATCTCACGGCATGCATCACATTGGGACTCTTCAAGTAATCTCTCAATGTGTTCTCCAAGGTTAAAAAAATGAGAGGTTACTCTATCCCACACAATGGGGACTCTCCGATTACTCTCATGGAGAGAAACTTAG
Source organism: Bassia scoparia (assembly GCA_008642245.1). Lineage (NCBI taxonomy): Eukaryota > Viridiplantae > Streptophyta > Magnoliopsida > Caryophyllales > Amaranthaceae > Bassia > Bassia scoparia. Next base: position 3,358 of record SNQN01011184.1, on the reverse strand, counting down.
AAGGAATGCTCTCCCCTAAGAGCATGCTCTATGCATAATATGATGACATTTTGTCCTTAAATATTATGTATTATTTATTTTTTAATTTAATAATTAATGGAGAGTTTGATGGAGAGCAAAAGCCATTGTTAACTCTTTTTGAAGACTTGAGGAGAGAGAAAGAAAAAAATGAGTTGGAGAATATTTGTGGAGAGTAATTGTCATTGGTGCTCTCAGATAACACTTGTCCACAAAGCCCATCTTGCCCCAGGTTTAACAAACTCCTAACAACATAGATTCATTTGTAGTTTAACTCTGGGTCATATTGTTCATGTTGAAGAACGCCTATCATTGAAAAACACCTAAAACTGGATTTCATGCAACCTTGCATGCAAAACCAGTAAAAACACCCACAATGAGTGAGAGGCATGTCATGGTACATGCCCCGCTGAAAACTAACGGTACCTTTTCCTGTACCAATTTAGGAAGTGAAAAACCGATAATAACACTTAGCCCGTTGTCGTTAAACCAAAAACGGGGCTCATCTTAACAGCACTGCTTAGGCAACGCTTCGATAACACATACTTAATAGCAGAGTATTACGAGAAGTGAACGTACAAGAGCTGCCAGTTCATCAGAAGCAAGTAAATGAAAGATGGAGCGGTAAAGTTTTCAACTGGGAGGCACTCAAATGCTGAGTACTTATGTGCAGATTTGGCCAAACACTTAGAGCAATCGAATTTGTGAATTAAGAAAATCCCTAATATTGTAGTATTTCTTCTGCAGCGGGCCTTCAATTTAAATTTGCTGACTTCCAGCAACACACTCTACCACGAGATCAACTCATAATAAGTTCACATCACACATATAGTTATTCAATCTTATTTCGTAATATTTTCTTTTAAAAGCGTATTAACACTGGAAATAATTTCACCTTTGGTCGTGGTCAGTCGCATACATCGTAAGGTACACAAACGTCTCACACTCACAGGCTCCTCAGAAGAATTCGGATCCTAAAAAGTGCAGTAGGGAGGCTCTCTCAGACCACCATCAAAATAGCACTCTGAAAAAGAGATTACAGAGGAAACTATTACAGCCATCCAAATAGAGAGAAATATACCTGGATGCCCTTTACTGCTAGAAACTGCTTGAAACTTCTGCATTTTGAGTCACCAACCAAATGACTTGTGAACTGGGGTTTGAGTTGGAGAGGAAAGCAAGGATAGCATGCCATTTCAGTTTGCCAACTTCAGCATCAACCGAAGCAATTTCATAAATCTCTAACTGTCAAAAGAAAAAAAATTTTGGTTTTCGCACATATAGAGCCAAAAACAAACAAATAAATGATGAGTAAAGAACATCATTTTGAATCAATGACAATATATATGAAAAAAATTGCAAAAGATCTGTAATTGTACAATATTTTATTGCTATTTTACAAAAAAAAAAAAAAGACTAATAATTACTAAAATAGAAATCAAAAAGTAGATCAAACACGAATATCCAGTACTTCCCAAATCTAACCATAACTCAATACATACCAGGTTCTTAAGCTATTCAAAAACAGACAAGAACCATGCATTATATGAAACTCTTTGAATTTCTGTGGAAAAAGGTGTTGTAGTACACTTAAAAGTAAAAAACCAGCTCATTATGAGACCCAGTTTCACATCCATCATGCATGCCACTATTTATGACGAAAGCGGTCCTCTACAAACGAACATTAGTCCATTCACACATTCTTCCGCAAGTGTTGCACCTGCAGAAAGAACAAAGGTCAAGGTAAATAGATATACATAATATTCAACAAAATGATATTATTTTATGAGTCAAAGAACCTTGTCAAAGCCACACAAATCAGAGGAAAATCAATTGTTTCTCCAATTTGAGGAGCATAATAACATTGTGGAAACAATGCGCTTAGAGCAAATGTGTGCTTTCAAGTGCTCAGTAGCCTCTGCTGATCCATGCACTCAAAAACCTGACAATGGAAATAGAATAAAGACGGTTGCTTATTCCTATAGCAAACGCGGAAGACAAAGGGACTGGATGAATGTACAGGAGAAAGGCTATCCATCTAATAGAAGTGAAAAACATGTTAAAGATATATACTGATTTTTCTTAATAAAAAAAAAAGCCATCAATCGCACGTGGGGGGGGGGGGGGGGGGGGTATAATAATCATCATTCTTACTAGCTTTAAAGGAGCCACATGGGACAAAATTGATTTGATTGACCGGCCATCAGAGCGACCCTCAAAATCCATGTAGACCAGTGAAGACTTCACCTGCACCTGAAACATTGAGATGATACCATAAAGATCAGCTACAATATATGCACACTAGTCAGGCGTCAAGCACATAACTTGTAGATAATAATAWATGSATAACACATGCAATCTTATACTATGCCAGTAAACTGCCTCTAAATGGCTACAATCTCTATTAAGAAAGCCATTTTAACTACCAAATTAAGGATCATAAGACCACATAATTAAAATAAAAATAACATTAAATAAAGAAGACTTTAAGACTATGCAATATGAGCTAAAAAACTGGATTAATCTTCAGCATGCCCTTTGCTATGMGGTAATAGTGTTTAAGAATCATGTATACAAGATTTGCATCATTTTCTTCATGATTACCCTTTCCAAAAGGGGGATTGTACAGGCAAAGATAACATACAAATCTTAAGCGTTGTCCACAATACAACTGAAAGCATGAGACACCACAACAAAAGCATCAAGCATAAATACTTACTGTCAATTCAGTGGATACAACTTTGGAAGGTGTTGTATCAAGCATTAGACCTGCAGAGCCCTCATCAAGTTTACCATTGAGATCCCCGCCACCCTAAACAAAAAAAGATAACTAGCGTAAAGAAATGTAGCAATTAATATAGAATGGAAAAATAATACAGTTTCACAATGTTGTAACACCACCCCATCATTTAAGTACAGAAGCAGATCAATTTAGCATATAATAGGTCAATATAATCCCTTCTAGAATTCTAGCTCATGCAGTTTGATATCAAGCAACTGTGGCAAAAGAATATGAAATATCCACAAGATTGATCGATCACCAATGCACTGAGATTCACCAAAATCTTAGAACCAACATCCAAAAACACAAAAAAGTGCCAGAAAGTTTCTGGAATTTGGAACTTAACTAGGTGATCAATAACTTGAAAGCTTCGCAAAGCTTGAACTTGAGAGATCATCAAAAATGCTCAAAGAAAGCAAGACGTTTTCAAAATGACACGTCCAACAACTGAAAACTGAGTCACTCCATAATTTAGACTTAGCTAAGGTTCTGATTCAATCGAGCATCTAAGGTTATTTTGTATATAAAGATCGCATATTCGCATCTAATAATTTCAAT
>SNQN01011182.1:0-15700 GCA_008642245.1 Bassia scoparia | reverse complement strand
GCTGATTGATTTTTGTACTTCTCCGTTTTTTAATCTAGATACCCAATTTCTATTTTAAGAATTTGAAAATAGTTGTCCTACTTTGATTTTTTCCCTTTCAAGACATGGGATCACAATAAATTTCATATAATCTACTTACTTTCTACTTTTGGGTCCACAATCTCTTTCTCTCTACTCTCTCATTTATGAGTACACATACTTTATTAAATACCAATCTATTCATCTAATACTTACACCAATTGCCTAAAAGAACACAAAACCCAAAGTGGCTTCCTCATAGATTTCCAGGTACAAGGAAAGGAGATGGGATCTTAAACAGCTGATTGGGTCTGGTGGAATGCCGTCATCCCATTCCGCCACAGTCACAGCTCTAGCGGCTGCCATTGGCTTCCAAGATGGTGTTGGTGATTCGGTATTTGCAGCTGCATTGATCTTAGCATGTGTGGTATGCTCTTCCTTACCCCCTTGCCCCTTCATTGGCTTAATCTCTCTAGATTGATACTGTATTWTGTAAGCACGAAACATGTATTTGTGAACTGTTGGCTGTTTTAGCCCTGCCATTTTTCCTTTCTTTCATGTGGGGATGGGTTTTTAAGGGGATGTATCCATAATCCATTCCATGTGTTACCACTACATGTTGAGTCAAGACCTGAATTTCCAGGCATCCTTTTTCTGAGACTATTATTGCATCTCTTGATTTCTCTCTCTCTTCTTTATCTTGCTAGCCCATTATCAATRCTGTAGCAGTAACCAAAGAGAGGCTGTATTTACCTCTCCCGTACTTTGTCGGAAAATTTTTCTGGTACTGAGTTGCCATTCGTCCGAGTCGCTTTGATGCTAACTTTTTTTTATATATTAACTCGTCTTCCTATATTTCTCTAAGAAGCTGTTTGTTAATGTTTACTTTTATTTTGTCTTTCCTGTCTTATGTTTCCTGGCTGCATGTCTAGCTTTTTATAGACCCTTTTACAGGTTGTAAGCTTTGATTGGATGAGCTATTTTTATGGCAGATAATTTTCTGATCTTTCCTGGTGTATATTTCTCTTGAACTGAAAATAGTAGTTGCTGTACGTTGGGATCATGATTCTTAATTTTGTTGTGCAATGCATGTTTATTCTCATATAAARTMTCTTTTGGCAGGTCATGTATGATGCAACTGGTGTGAGATTACATGCTGGACGGCAAGCAGAGGTTGCTATTCCACCTTCCTTCCTAATCTTTCAATATGATAGATTTTTCTAWTTGTATCGTTTCTGTCTCTCACAGTAGTCTCACCACAATTGCTCATATTTTGCAGGTGCTAAACCAGATTGTGTATGGACTGCCTGCTGAACATCCACTTGCAGAAAGTAGACCACTTCGTGAGCTTCTTGGCCATACTCCTCCTCAGGTTGGTAACCCAATACTGTAGCTCAAAATGAATTTTATTCTWGAAAGAGGCATAAAAAACGATGCAGCGTAACAGTTTCAACAGTGCTACTACGGGATACARCATATCCTTATAAACATATCTAAGTACCCAAGTCAATAATCTGGAGGAGTAGACACCTTGGAGTAAACAATAGGAATTTGTGTGAAGCATATTGTAGTAATCCTATTTGAATTGTCTAAAAACTTTTAGGGAGTGCTTAAATATTGTCACTTGCAAGGATGTAATTTGTGTGAAGCATATTGTACCTATCTTACATTTAGAAGTCACATTCAGAGGAGGTGGGTCTACAAGAAGGTTTTATATAAATTCATACCTATATTGCTCTTACACAATACTCTTCAACTTTATTTCTGCATATAATGAAGCCTACTAGTGACTGAGTTAGGAACAGCATCATAGTTGACCAAGTATGCCCTTAATATGCATTATGAGAGGTGCTTTCATGCAATCTTGGAGCTTGAAGCAAAAGTGTGGTTGGCTCAATGTGTTGTTTGCTTGTTATGCATTAGCTCTTGGTGCTTGTGTGGCACGTGAGGAAAAATAAGTGGGATAAATTTGACCATGTAAGATGCTTTTAGAGGTTAGGAAAGATAAATGGCAAAATCGAAAATCCAAAGCGCAAGTGGATTACTGAATGGCTATGTAATAACTTGGGGAGGTTGAGATAAGGAATACTCAATGAAAGCACATAGACCTAAAGGATGTTGAGGACTCCATTGAACTGCAGGAAAGTCTAGAGCTAAAATACTTCGAAATGATCCACCATGTAAGTTTGCTAACTTCGATGATGATGCCTATAGATGGTAACGATTGAGACGCGGTAAGATATGTTAAGAACAAGATGGAATATGACAAATGGTACCTCGTTTTATTTGGAAGAGTAGAGACTGTATTCTAAAGTTGTGATCTTATAATTGGTCAATTAGTTTGCAAACAACTAATCTGTATGCCCGTTTGCCTTTCGTGATCTGATAGCAACTTTGTTGGCTAATCTATCTGAAATTTCAGGAATAAATGAATTCCAGAAAATTCTAAACCCATTGTTGATGATACAAGAACAAATACCCACACCCACGCATCCTCAGCTTCCCATTATGTACCAGAGGATGTAAGTTTTATTGAGATATAAAAATACTTTATTTTTAGATATCCCATCACCATACCTTTCCCCCTCCACTCCAGACCATGGGCCGCCCCATTTTTTTTTATTTTTAAAAAACAAAAACGCAAAAATTAAGCAATAGGCGTGAAATAAATTCGAATTAAACAAGCCAGAAGATATAATCACTGTATGTTTGATCCCTCTAAAAACATTTACAGTCAATACACGAGACACCCCCACCGTAAACCGCACAGAATAATAGCACGCAGTCATCTGCTACAGATTGAAGTAGAGAATTCATCATCGTTGATCACTCAGTCTCATGAGCGCGGGTGCAGAGTCTATCACAAGATTGATAGCTCAAACAATGGATTGTTTTATTTATGCACATATTCTCCCATCTACACTCTAAACTGACCTGACATCAGGATCTAGAAGGAACTAGCTTGTTAGAAAATAGAGGCGTGCTGTACTGACAGTCCAGACAATCCGAGAAAATTGACTATAAAACAATGTCTATTACGAAAAGAGCGCAGAAGAATTTGTTGTAAGGAAAGACTGACTGTCATAATGAAACTTGAAGAAATTGTTATCTATGTTGCATTGTAGCATTGTTGAAGAAGATAAACAACCCAACAAAATGAAACGTCGGTAAACAACCTGATGTCGCAAACGGCTGTCGTAGTTCAAGGAGACACGCTCATTCTGCGGAAATATATTATGCAGTCACAATACCATGAAGCTTGTTTATGGCTTAATACATTTCAATGTAAAAATGATTTTCCAGAAAAATTAATTTAACACACGAAAATGACAAGTTGTATGATTAGTTTCATGGTTGGCTTGCATGCTGAAAGGAAATTGTTTGACAAAAAGTGAAATTCCTTAAAAAGTTATATACTGTATATTATTGTTGTACCGAAAAGATTGTAACTTTACAATTTGCCTTTAATCTGCTAGATGAGAAAGGAAGAGTAGGTGGTCTTCTACTTCCGAGGGAATGAACTCGTTAATTTTACGCTTTATCACCCAACGAGATTTTTACTCGTATTTATGTATTCGTCCAAACGTCTTCCTAATTTCAAAACCAATTCTGGATACATCAAACAAATCTCTAAGAACAATGGCCATCTAATTCCGTTGATGGGTTCATTCAGCCAAAAAATAAAAAAAATCAAAATAATCCGACCGCCTAAGTATGACTCCAACACAACAGAAAGCCTATTGTCCACTTCATAACTGGGGCGAGGAATCTCGACTATGCTCGGCCAATACTAATATTCATTTCTGGGTCTTGACGAGACCAGGCTTATCTAATCATTTCATTGCCACATCAATCCCACCATGGGGGAATCTGGATGACTTCTTGACCTCTATTACATTGTGTATTCCGCAACTGGAGCATGGTGCAGCGTTATCAGCATCATGTGTGTGGCCAAATAACGCATACCTTGACAAGAACTTGAATCTTTGTCAGCCACCTTGACCATGAGCAGAGCAACGATTGTAGGATGACTGCCACTGTGTGAATTCGAGGACAAATCGACTGTTAATTCCCGATACAAGGTCTACATGTGAAATTGCATCCTCAGAGAGAATAATCAGCAAAGATCAATATAAGCAAAAAAGAGAGTAAAGAATATGGGGTATTGTAATACGCGATCAGAAAAACCAAAAGCCAAGAAAAGAAAAAAGCAAACAGATAACACCAGGGTTCTGTGTGGCAGGTGTTCTGTTATATCATGTTTGAAAAGTGACATAAAACTGGTTTATACAGTAAATGTCGGGTTCCAGGACGCATAATAAACTAATTTCGTGTATAACTGTAAATTCTTTCAATCGGCAAAAATCATAAGAATCAACCAAAAAGAAAATAATTAACAGGCAGAGACTAAAATTAGACTACACAACCAGCAACCTCCTCAGAGACCTGATAATGACTCACTTTCATAATGGAAGTCCGTTGATCTGTCCTGATGGAATGACATAATCCCCTCCGCTCGCCAGATGAGGACTAGCAGCATCATCAATGGATTCATGTCTGCCTCAATACTAGCAACACATGCAACCACACACATTGTCGGAGGAAAGATATAACAATAATCATAATAGAAAAACCAAAAAAAAAAAATCTTGTATCCAGAACAACACACACACACGCACTGCCAAGAACCAATATCTAAAGATTGCCAAACAAATGACCAACTATGGATCTTTTAGGGACAAGCAAAATAGGGCCATGATTATAAGTGCTGCAAACGCAATCTGTGAAGTACCAAAGCAACCACCCCTACCACACACACACAGCCAACCAAATTGAAGTTAAGGGCGTTCTTGTCCCTCTTCAAAGAACTTCTGGTAAAATTTGGTCAAGCCGACAAACCAATCTGGGTTTGCCTCCGTGATCAAAAGTAGTCACAGCTGAATGGCGTTGGACTCGCGACCCATAACAAGGCATCACAGAGCCACAATTTATGTATACGAGTTTCCATGTTCCCAAATTAATCACCTGCCTTAGCTCGAGAGTACACACGGGTCTAGCCAGAGGCAAAGACTGTCGTCAAATCAGAATGAACACTAATCTGCCAAAAGTATATAAATCGCATCTCAAAAGGGGATATCACAACACACAGCAAATAACGAAAAATTTCGTCTCTAAATCAAAAATGACAACTTAGACCATTAAGGATATGATCACAGGTGCGGACAACAGAAGAGTTGTTTTGACGCACAGAACCAACCGAATTTGCAACGGCAGGCTGCAAAGTCCAAAGAGCGGCAGGACTTCCATGGCTCGCCGAATCTCCAACAATGGCCTAAGTGCTTTGTTGAACAAATACACACCAGACACCTACTACACACCAGGTTAAAAGTGAGAAGCAATAAAATAAAGCACAGAGTCATAGCAAGCTATGACGCACCAAGTACGAACTCCTTCTGTTTCATATGGTTCGAGAAGGTATTTGAGCAATGCCATTCACACGTGGCCAGCTCCAAGCAAAATTTTGATCATCCGATCCCAGGTCAAGCCTATCAGCCACCACCACACACACAAGATGCTAATCATAACTACAAAACACCAACACACAAAACCTTCTCAACTTAGAAATGACCATACACATCACGGGATAGCTTGCTCTACAAGCACGCACCAGCGGAGAAAACGTACTGACAGCCAATCCACCCAGCTAGAAAGATCTGTTGTTAAAAGAAACACACACAACTTCATCCAATTCAGAACACATACCCAAACACACCAGCTAAATACAAGACCACCACAATCAAGCCATGACCACACCCACGTAAATATAATCCCACAATCGGAAATTGTTTCAAGACAGAACCACAATATCTGTATAAACAAGAACATTCTTAGTTAGTCACATCGATGACATAACTTTATCCTTTTAATGCCTCAAAACCTGTGAAGCTGTGGTTGCCAACGGTATATAATGTCTTACTCACAAATGTCCGTCTATTGAGTTCATAAAGATGAGACTTAGGCAAAATAAATTCATAAAACTATTTGTCCACAGTAAAGACAAGAAAAGTCACCTTGGACTGCACAATTCAAGATCTTGCTAGAGAGGATATAACGGGACCGTAGCTTAACATACATCAATGAACTGCAGCCCTTCAGAAGTATATAATAATAATAATAATTAGAGAAAGATGCAGCAATACACACACATGGCAACAAATCACCTTTGTTGAAGATCAACGAACAACGTAGAACAACCGAGCTCAGTTTAACTATAAAAAAAGCCATCCCTGCTTCTCTTAGTAGAACCTTCCAGGCCCTTGGCTCTAATGCACACGTCCACACACTTCAAAGACACACACATCACCTTCCATCTCAATTCCACCATCAAGCTCCTTACAACACATACTTCCAGCCGACCATTCTATTGCAACAAGGAAAACCACAACTGGATATTTCCTCTCTGAATGTCTGTCCCCCTCATGGATCCAACACACAACAAAGTAATAATACATTTTATTTCTTTTTTTGCCTACAGGAAATAGACTTAATTGTAAATATTCTTATGACACACACCATTATAACTCCTCTCTTTAAACACACTATCACCTTCACAATTATGAAGTCAAGATCGATAGTGTTCCTTCAGCAGTAACGTCTTATAATCTATGAGAAATGAGCAACAAAACCTGGCAGACAATTGTCAAAATCTGCAATAAGAAGTGCTAGATGTATAATTGGAACATATTATTTCCTATGACATGTGTGACAATCCAACAAGTAGAAAAATCACAATTTTTACCTGTCGAGCACCGTGGAGATAAGATAAAGACCAACTAAATACTTAACACCACACACACTAGGACTAAACCGGTCGGCACCACTCCGGTAAACTCACAATACAGAACATTGAGTAACCTTTCATTTCTTACACACAAGATGAACCAGAAATAAATCACTTTTACATGTTTGAAAAACAAATATACTCACACCTTGAGGTTGCAGATATGATCAACTGAACAACGGACAGAACCAGAGATGATGTAACAGTCTCAATGTCTCGCACAGATCTACCACACCACACGCTGGATCTTCAGCAAGCCAAGTTGCGAAACGTCAACAAAATTAAAATTGAAAATAGAGCGCACTTATGTATTCAGAATGCCAACACACACACTAGTCAAGAAGTTATCCAAGCACCATTAAAAAAGCTTCCCAACGAATGAAACCGTCACATGGGACTCTATTGTAACAGCATGAGTATGAGATGTCTAAATTCTTGGCACCTTTCGTAAATACCTGCACATCTGACATCCTGGAGGGAGCGAAACATAATATCAGACAGCAAACAACTACCCGTCGAAAACTTGTGAAAACAATGAGATCCCATTTCTATGACATAACTGAGGATGCTGTTGAAAGGATCACAACACATTACTCAGTGTACAAACACTTTGTGGAGCAAAGCAACACACACCAACCACACACCACATGAATGAAACCACTCACACACACCACACACAACTACACAAAGTCCAAATCCACACCCTGCAGCACTCACACCTAAAGGCTAAGGCTTACGGAAATTCCTCTCAGATTCCTTGATCAAATATCAATCAAAAGCAATGGGATAAAAGCCTCACGACCATAAGATATAGAAACACACAATTTTAATCTTAGCACCCTATTTTATTGCCCCCCACACAGTCTCATCCAAGCCAAAATACACAAAAACTCAATAAATACAACCTCCTAGAATTTTATAACATGGTCAAGATCCGCAAGGGGCCACGGCTACACCTCACACCACACACACACTGGGAAACCGACACCACACAATTATAATTACTGGTAGGCGTTCATGGTCCCATATTCCTCCATCACCAACGGCACGCCTATTCACTTTACATCATTCAGCTTCTTGAAAACACACACTGTAACCACACAGCACACACCACACACAGTATTAGAAATAAATGAATTTATACACACACACCATACCCAACTTTTGCTAAATAGGTGATCATACTTCTGTACAAATTAGTAACTTTAACACCAAATCCAAAATCGATTCGACTAAACTAGATCAAAGTTGCTTCACATGGACAACGCCCTCTCCACTCCATAAAACACCGACGGACTGACCACAAAAAACCAAACCATGCAAAACATTTAGTAACACTAATGGCGCTGAAACACCCTGTAAAAATTAAAGTCTCCAAGGTGAAAGATACCAATGCATGGATACTTGAAGCACTACTAATCATTTTTTAGAATATCGAGTAGAACGTCATATCCTAAACGCAGCAATCCCCAGCGGATACAGTAGATATTAGTGAGTTTCACTACCACCCACTACACAAGCCACCCTCAACAAACAATTAATATTGAATCCAAGGACATGGAGCCTAAATCCTGAAATAATGAAATGAGCTATATTTAAAAAGAACTCCTTATCAACATATGAAGCGAATTTTTTTGAGAAGGCCTAATACCACTCTTAACAACCATAGAAAGGGAATAGATGATGTCATAGAAACAACTTGGACATAACTTCACCTTTCTCCAACACAAAGTACATTATGCCAACATTCTTAGGTTAATAGCATACCTCTTCATCACCATTGTCACAATATTCAGCTAATTCAAGCATTAACTTAAGAAGCAACGTCACATTGACAGAATGCAATGAAACATAGAAAAAGATATAATTTAAAACGCCAGCAAAAGGGCCACCAAAGCAGCATTGGCACCATCACTTATTACATGCCGCAATCATCCAAATCAATGAACCACTCCGCAAAATATACAGTCAAATTCCCAAATTACCAACCAAATAAAGAACAAATGGAATAGCCCGAATCAAATAAATAGAAAAACAAGAAAGTAAAGGGGTTTTCCTAACTCTGATGAGAAAAGAAAGAACTAAACCACACGTAACCAGCACCTACAATCAAACTGCGGCAAAATGAATCTCAATCCTTAAATTTACGGAAAATGCTGAAAATCTCTGTTAGTGAATCAGACTAAGATCAACCCCTTCAAGTTATTAGTCAGAGTTCTGTGCGGTGAAATGGGATTGACGATGTCTCTTAATCTCTAGGCCAAAAACTCAATTGTTTGTCTTGCGTGTGTAAGAGCCCGATGACAAAAACAGACAATAAAGATTCTGATTTTGAGAAACCTCTAACAGTTGGCTTTGTGTTGGGTGAATTAAAGATCTGTTATTTGGAGTGTTCAGTTCTGTGTGCCTAATGACGGCATGCTTACACGGGCGGTCCTGGCCACACGTTTCCAATTAGATGCAAGCGAATCTAGCCAAGATTAACGACTATGTAGCTTAATTGTAAGACTTATAGTTTGCCAAATGATTATAGGATTCAAAATTCTGAATCCAAGTTAAGACTAACAGTTTTGAAATGATTATCTAAATTTCATCGAATCAAAGTCAACAGCCAATACTTTGGTGGCTCTTAAACTTCTTTAATAAGTATCTATAAGTTCACTCAATAATAATAGAGTAAAACCATTACTTTTTGTTCTTCTCACAGAATGAGTTTAAATAAGTTAAAAACACACCCTGATAACCGACGAAATTACTATCACTACGGATGAATAACGGTGCACAACTACGCGACACGTCATCACAAGACATTACATCAATTTTACTTAGACTTATAGAATGATCATGCTTGTCTTAAATATATGTGGAATCCTGTTGAAGGGAAAATTAATTCATTAAAAATAAGTAGTTTTTACTTATGTCTAAGTTGTGTTGTGTTGGCGGGATGATGCGTATGTTTTAATCACAGACTCTACCTACACTTCTTTGGTCATTATTCTTTTTTGTTGTTATCCAGTCGAAGCTTTTAGGATCAAGCCTTGGATGTGGGCCTTTGATCATGTCCTCTGGTGTGCTTGCATCTGATCAGGGAATTACGGTTAGCTATGAAATAGCAACATGGTTGTATGGAGCAGCCACACACAAAGAATGAAAACATCATGTAATGCATGATGAATGAAAAGGAATCTGCATATGCTTGCACTCATCTCGCATATCATGCTTATTTCATCAAAATCACTCATAACGTCTTCCAATGGGACAAGCCAGTGGGCAAATGAGGAGGTAACTGTGTTTTTATCTTGCAATTTTTTCATCGAGATAGCTAGGGATGAGTGTAAATGAAAGTAAATCAAATGAAGTCTTTTCTTGATATGAGTCTCTGTTTGAATAACATATATCGCAAGTATGCAGTCATCAAATCCGATGGAATAATAGCCCCTTGTATTACTCCCGCATGGGCACCAACTCTATACGTTGTGAGACAATTCGAGGAACAAAGACTACACGAGCTGTCTATCTCCCTAATTAGAAGAATTCAAGCCCGCAACAACAAAATATAGAGGAAAGGGACGAATGGAGCTGAGTTCTGCAAGAGAACCTAGATCCCGTTCAGGGGGATAGAAGAGATGAACAGAGATAACAGGAAGAGTGAGGCCTGGACACGCAACTCACTGTCATACATGGATTCTTTAGAATTCGAACAGAAAACAAAAGAAATCAATCAGTGTTTTTAAATAGTGCACAAGGGATAATATCGAACCAATGTGCACAAGAATTAATGATACCAATGGTGGAGCAGTAATAAGGTTTGAATAGACAATCCAACACCAAACAAGAGTGGCAACCAGTATCTGAGTCATACTGAGATCTAAGAACCACTAATGGGAGAAGTCTGAGAACTGAATATTGATGCACCAATGCAAGTGATTAACCCCAGAACACAGCCATGTGAATGCATAACATCAAAGTCAGAAAGAACAAAATCTGTTCCACGTTTGGGTGGTTGGATGAAAGCCATTCTAATAAAGAGCCAAATCTAATGAAAAAGCGCGCTCTAATAGTAAGAAATTGTAACATACCAACAGAAGATGAATCAAAAGGGAAGGTGTGCAAGTCAAACTGAGACACCAGTGTCGACTTGCAATGAACACGACGAAAGGCGAACAAGAATTCCTGACTAAGTTTGAAAAATGGTCAATGCAATGAGCCTGTGAACGCAAGCCTTTGTGGAAGGAGGTAGAAGTCATGAACAGGAAGACTGTTGGCATGTGAGCTCCCTTCAATAATGAAAGAGAAAAAGAAACGGCAAGATAGGAAGATACCAGCATAAAACGGGTATAAACAGAAAAGAGGGAAAGGGTGAAGTAGCAAGCAGCTCTCAAAAAGACAAAGGGGAAACAGCGGGTTTGTTGGGGTCTTTTGTATCCATGTCTTCCTCCGTATTGCTTTCAAACAATGAGTGGCGCAAGAGAACTGGCAGGAAGATAAAACATCATCAAGAAGGTGAACAGGGTGTGACAACAATTGTGACAGCCAAGGCAAGCGGAATTGATCGGAGGCCAAAATCAACTCAAAATGAAAATACAATGGTGGTCGAAAAAAAAAAAATTTGTTTACCCAGGCATGGTTCATCAATGGTGAAAGCAGAAGAATGAATGTAATAGACAGTGGTCACTCGCATCATCGACCTGTCGGTGTTGAAGGGAAATGAGTTGTTAACTACAAGGGATAATGTGAAGTCCACCATATCTGCTGCAATGGAGGACTGCAAATCATCAAACGGTGAGCGCATCTAAGATATAGAATGGTTGATTGCGAACAAACTTCTATACCAATATATCCCATCTTTCAAGCATACTATCCATAGTCGTTCAAAGTAAATGCAGAAAAAGATGCGATACTGAAGAGGTGTTGAGCATTGTAGTCAAGACGCAGACTGGGACACGAACATTGGACACGACAATAACATTAGGATGGTATTTATGTTCAGAGATGTAGAGCAAAAAAGATGAGAATAAAGTTAAACAAGCAAATAAGAGGCAAAGAGGCCTTAACATCGAGAATAAGACCTGAATCGCCAAGTTAATTGAAGGGCACATAAGAAGTGCAAAAAGTCTTGGCCTTGCCAACTGAGTTGGTCCTTCCAAGCAAAAATCAACAAATCACAAGATTACGAGAATTTGAAAAGACACCGGACGAGGATCTCAACATGCTCCAATGGCCAAGATGACTAGACACCCTATAAGCTTAACAATCAAGCGGCGCAGCAGTGTTTAGACTCCTATACGCTGGACAGTCATGGCCATAAACGACACTACAAGGGAAGTAAAAACAGGTTTGTTTGACTTTAAGAATACCGTAGAACTACAAAGGGGGTGAATTGTAAGCAAGAACGTATGACAAATTTCAAATTTAAACGCAGAACCAACCAAAAGAAATAGAACGAGAATTCCAAACACAGAAACCTCTGTCACTTTGCAACAGAGAAAATACTGCTGAACCTCAGATTTACTCTAATCAAGTAAAGGCACAACTAAACAGATGACCTTCTCTCCTCTCTCGAATCTCTACAACTGGACTACCCTTTGCTACCCCCATCGATTGCAACTCTCTCGTTTCGCTCTCTTTCCTCAGAATCCTTTGCCAGAAACAAATATTCATACATCGATATTCATCCTCAAAACTCAATCTCATGGCCCCTTTACACTCGTATAAGCACTCCGAACAAAATCAGCAAAGTAGTATAAGTGGATCACAATAAATGATGTTCTCTCAAGCTCAACGGTGGTTGAAAATCAGAAGACGAGTTATGATAGCTCCAATTTTCCTTGCACATTGCAACTCCCATTATACAATCACCCACTCCGTCCAGCTTCCTAAAGAGTGGGGAAGACTGGGCATACACTATGAACTCTCAAGGGGTAGAGAACAAGCGTGCCACACACACAAGCTTCTCTAATCGAGTAAAACGTGGTTGGAAAACTACCCAACACCCAAAACATCCACAGCCCTTAATGCTCTCTAAAATTTCTCAACAATAATACTCACCCCACACACCAACACGCAATCCAAGATTTGCCTTCTTAAACAACATTTTTAATGATAATTAAAGACGTCCATAACAACACAAACTACCAAACACCACTCTTTGAAAATAATTTTTTCGTACTTCCTACACCACAATTTAGTCATAATGTTATTTTTAGATAAAGTAATTCAAATAAAAACAGAAAGTTTATTTAGAAACTTTTTCAACCAACTAAGATCCAGATATTGAAAAGATAACAACTCCTTTTTAGACAAATATCTCCCACACCATTTCAAGGATATTATTATCCCCGCCCACACGTAATTATATACGTTAAACCAGATCTTCCCATATCCATACCCCTAATAACTCGAAAATAAATTCTGATGCTGTTACCTCAAAGCAAACCCTCCCTCTCATCACACAAAGTTCTCCACAAGCCCCCATTGAGCATCGTAAACTTCAATCTCCCCCCCACCTCTACTGCTGAACCGAGATGCGTAGCCATTCTTATTTTCCTTCTATGTCTGCTCGATATACGGGCAGGATCAACCAATGCAGGTGATCTTCTGTTTAATCACACCTCTCTTTAGTTCATGCAGTTGAGAGAATCCTTGATTACATACAACACTGCACACACATTACAACAAACATAGTTTGTCTAAGTTATAGTCATCATCACAAACCATCATTAGGGGCCAAACAATATATCCTCCACCTTGGAGAGAAGACAAGTCAGAATGACATGATAGTCTGCTGCATAACCACACACACACATCCCACACACACCGCAAAACACCAACACACACCACCATAGCGCTATGAAGTGCTTCTTGCGAGATTAATAATCTAGACATGAGACAAGTAAACTCATACTTGCGGCAAGACAAAAGTGATCTAGGAGTATAAACTTTATGCGAATCAAAAAAGTTGCAAGGAACTGTATGAGAAAATAGGGGATAAAATGAACCTCGCTGTGTAGATACAACAATTCCAAAATCGAGAAATGGCACAAACAACACAGAACGTGTAAGATGGCTAAGGCTATCAGGATTGAGGCAAAGACGCCCCGCTAATTGCTGGGGTGACGTTGCTGCTAACTCTTGTGCATAGAACCATAGATTTGCCACCTCTCGACCCCACGGTCTATTCTAGGAGAAATCACACCCATTGACAGGCACCCAACACAAACCTTCAAAAATCATCTTCAAGGTCATAACACTTACCCATGCCCAGAAACCCCATAAAAAATGAGAAACAGATGAAAACACTTTTATTTTCATGTAACTCAAACAAAATGGGGTACACATGTTACATCTTGTATGAATAGCAAATGGTTTGTTCATAGCCATTGGTAAATGTCTTGGAAACAATCTTTCCTTAAACACATTTTTCAAAACATATGAAACCTGTCGAGGGACACAGGCAAGGGATCCAGCTAGTTGAGATCGTCCACTTGTAGATAGGATATCCATTCCCAAAGTGGAAGGACTGGCTCATGATGTTGTTGACCTGAAACTGCTCTGATACAGGAAGCGATGAGCCCTGAAGCATGCCAATGCTCAGAAAAATAACAGGTTGGGAGAACAACAAATCAAGCTCTAAATGCATAATGAATTAATACATTGGGAGGACCATAGCCTCAAAAATGAAATGCAGAAGACAAGCAAAGTCGGATCAAAAAACGGGACAGTTTTCACTGTTTCAGTCTCCAGACCCAACCAGTATACAGATAACTGCTCAACGCATAGGGTACGCTATAATGAAGAATTGCAGCGAAGAAGAATCAAAGCATGCGGGCAATTCACGTACACAGCAACCACACAAAAAAAAACTCAATTTGGGTCAATAGTGCTGGAAAAGCAGTAGGTAAGTAAAAAGATACAATTCAGGCTGGTTGTCTAGGGAACCAAAACGAAAAGCACCGAGGCATAGACTCCATGAGACGATTTGCGCCTGTGTCTAAAACTCAACAAAACGGGTCTTGTTGACCCCTAAGCACTGCAGTAGAGGCTGGAGGTGGGAACAAAAGGATGAAAACAAAACAGGTGACTTGAAAAACAGTTATATGAATATCCCCTCAAGGAATGAGAAAGAAGGGTTCAGAAGTTGAACTCAGGCATCACTCCATTCATTAAATGACCAGAAAAGTGGCAGAAGCTCTGTAAACAATCTCTTATGGGCTCAAACAAGCTGCCAAGGCAATGTATAATTGCTAAGCTAGAGCCTTGTGACCTGGGTTTGGCAATCCAAATCAGATTCATCACTATAACACACTAAAGCAGCAGAGGCACACAAATTACAGTTGTGTAGCATGTAAGATCGTACATTGCGAAGTGCAACACACACACTAGAAAAGAAATCCTCAACAAACAAAAGAGTCCCCTGTCTCTCCACCACCTACACCACACAGAAGAACTGTGTTCCGATAAGATCTTCCTGTGGGGCTACGACACACTACACAATCATAGCCTCAAAGCACAACACCACACACAACTGCAATCAAAATAACAACACAATCAGAGATCTCTGAACACCTAGGAGCACAGAATACACCACTCAAACACACATCACCCACCACAACACCAAACGCACCCTGTACAGGTTCCCTGGATCCACCCGGAGTATCAAAACTGGTGGGGACGTAACAGTTATTTACTTTCAACCCAACACACGCTAGGCCTGATAACATACCTCAGAAAACAAATGCAGTTCTCAGTCTCTTTTCATGCGACAAACCTACATCTGAAACACAACACTAAGCCACACACACTACAAGTATACACACCACACACACACACACAAGTATAGCA
>SNQN01011181.1:3743-19678 GCA_008642245.1 Bassia scoparia | reverse complement strand
ATGTTTAGTCAGCTGTCTTAGCTCTAGATTCAGAGTAAGTTATAAATATATCATTGAGCTCTGAGTAAGGGCATGAATAAACAAACTCTCTCCATGTCTTTCTGTTGCTCTCAACTCTCAATATCTCAAAATTATCAACACAAAGACTCTCAATTGAGCAAATGCAATTTCTGATGACAGCAGCTGAGTAGTTATGTATCATTGTAATAGAGCAACCACAAGATTTCGTCTAACTTCTGCTAGTTTCTTAAACTCTAAACTTGTTACAGATGAATTATCTTGATACATAACATCAGACATATATTATACGGAATAGGATCATGTAGAAAACACAAACCTTAAGGTAAACTAAAACTTATAATCCCTGAAAGTTGAGGTACGAATGAAGATGGACGTCACGATCATAGATTTATTTAAACTAGCTATTCACTCGGCTTGTATTTCAATATGGGGTACACTTTCTAATGGGTATGTGATTCAAGGGGTTATTAACGAAAAGGATATAGTAAGTAATTCTAAGCAAAAATGGATGCAAACAAGCACCTGAAGAGAACTGTGTGAGCTACCTCTATGTAATTTAGACGTTGTATATTGTTGCAATATCTTAAAATTATGGGATAGAGTCATCCACTGTATTTTTTCGATATCTTATCAAGTCTCTATCAATATAATGTGGTTTCTCACTGCACGCGACCATATCTATTTTATGAGTCAGAATCACAAGACCTATATATATAGATTTCCAAATTATCAATGGCATGAATTAACAAAATCTGGGTTAAAGAAGTTGTTAAAGTATATTTTCTTATTGAGGTATAATTATATATTGGATCTAAAAGGGTTGATATAGCTGAGATCCTGAGATGTATATATATAGTCAGATTCTAGTGATTTTGAACGTTTAGTCCTGTTGGTTTGTGTCTCCTTTCCGGTAGGAGAGGTTGTTTGTTAACCTTTGACTTTTTGATTTAATAATAGTTCTTTTTAGCTATAATAGAAAAATATAGGTATCATGGTTATGGAATGATATTGTACAAACTTATACGTAAGGTTAAGGATGGTATGCTGCTTTGTAGTATTGTTAAGGTAAATTAATTATACTATCATCAAAGGTAAACGTATGGAAGATGTGGATAGATTGATAAATTAAGGCTAATTACTATTATATGAAATCACTATTGCGGTTCTCTGGCATACACATGAGAAGAAACCTAAAATGAGAAGTTGGGTGATTGTGGAAAGAGCAATTGGCTGGAGGGATTTAAGGAATCGGACGTACGACTAATGGTGCATAATGGTATTATTATATGTGTATAAGATGGTCCATCGAATTCCTACTCCATGGAAGTGCAGATGGCATTGCATGATCTTTTTAATAGAATGAATGAGGAGAATATATCTATTGCATATCCAGTGTCAATTAACCCATATCGAAATCAATCAAAAACCTTTATGTCAACAAGAGTTTATAACGCAGTCTTGTTTAGTGAAACGGTAATTCTTGAACTTTCGCATTGCAGAAATCCATACCATTTGAAGATTTGATTTTCACGCTAATACACTTTTACATGAAGTTCCTTCTCATTTCATTACAACACTAACTTAAACTACTATACTACTTTTTACACTATCTTATCCTTTCCATTCAATATTCTTCCTAGGCTCGTGATGTGGTGGTAATAGTCTCAATCCTCGTCTACCACAGAGTCTGCAGGGACTGGATGATTTGTTTGTTAACTTTGCCCTCTTTGATTAAGGTGAAAGCTCTTTTTACTAAAAAAGAAAAGATTATCAAAGAAGAGGTTAATGCTTGTTATGTGACAACTTGACAGAAACGCACTCATGCAAATATTAAGAGCCCCAATCTTTACTTGGATTTGAGGAAAAATGAAGAAGATATAGAAGAGATGGAGTAGGTAAGGTACTAATGGCAGTTTGCACTGAGCCAGTTCTGTTTCATTATTATATTATCTGGGGTAGATGTCTATACTTCAGACTATGAGATTAAGAATATTTAAGGGAATACCGAGATTTTGAAGAATTTGGAGAATCAAATTTTTGGGATATTGATCTGGCAAAAGATACATGTAGTTATGGACATACCCTTCTCTATGGTATAGGCTAATGAGAATTACATATTTGCTATATGTAGTTGGTGCAAGGTTTTACTTTTTGGATGCTGTGACTGTGTGTGGTTTGTTCACTTTCCTCGTTAGGAGACCAGGTATGGTTGTTAGACCTTTGATAGCTTCATTGTGATTGCTCATAGAGAAGTATGCTTTGTTACAAAAAGTAGGATATCTATGTTAGTTCATTTTTGGCTAAAAGAAAGAGACGCAATTATCACTGGAATTCAAGGAGCATGAAGAATTTGATAAAAGATCATGATGTGAATGGAAACTGATTACAAGATAGTTTTGGGTACACCCGGGCCAATAATTTTCTACCTAAAAACATATGTGTTATGATGTTTAAATTGTTATTGTGAAAACTTTCGTGTTATTTCTCTGATATATTAAGTGTATTTTTTCGCTAATATACTAATATGATAATATCTGCACGTGTTTAGCGTTTAAGAAGATAACAAATATAATTGATGGGATTAAATTAGGCGAGGATGCTGAAGATGGATTTCTAAGTATTAGATACCAGTCTTTTTGCACGCTTGATTCGTAGTAAAAGTCACATAAATTAGGGGTATGAGTGAGAAACAGGAATAATAAAAAGTATGAAGCATACAAAGCTCTAATTATGCAGCAATTTTCTGAAACAATCTGGCATTGCCTTTCTAGTGGGCCTTTTTGTGGCACTACGTCACACGAAAACAAAGATATATTTTGAAGGGATTAAAGGAGAAAAACCCTTGTGGTCTTAAGTTCTATTTGGATAGTGCATATTGTCTAAATTAATATGTTGCTGTCTGAAGTATGAGAATATACACGGGCGCTTTCGCTTAAACGAGAGATGTAGTCAATAATCTTTCTTATACAAGGTTGTTTTTAATTTGAAAATCCTACATCGGTAAACGAATAGTATGGTTAAGTGGTACCTCAATTGTGCAATTCGATTTGACACTACTAACAGGTTGGTCCGTTTAGTTTAGATAGAGAATTATATTAAGAGGTGTGAGATGTGCTCTAATTGGCTCACTTAACATTTGGAATCGGAACTTTTTGCCGCAAGACTTAGAGAATCTCGTAAAATATCTGTTGAGAAGTATCGGATATGCCGATTTTCAATACCTGTTTGTCTCTCGCACCAAGAGAAGCTGGCAAATTCATCAAGCTAGAAGAAAAGAGATTGAGAAGATTCAAATTTACCCGTCATGTCTGCGTGGACGTTTAGCCCTATAAGCTAAACACAAATCTACTTGACTTGAGAGATGCTGAGATATTGTGAACTTTTATTAAATCATAAGTGATGAAAGTTGATTGCTTCATGCTAACGGTACGCAGATCTTGTATAAGATGTAACAAAACACATCTAAGGAATGGTCACCTACTTAGACTATATGAAGGTTAACCTCCGAAGTGAGGATCATGGACTTTCTGTGGGACATCACTAAATACGGCTCGTCGTTGGCCTCCACATCTCCGTTCTCTTCTGTGCCAGAAAATCCCCCATGGGTTCTAGAGGAGGTGAAGCCGCTAATGAGATGCGCCAAGACAATGTGTCCACTTCATGAATCAATATTTCGAGCATTATACCTCTTGCAGAAATTCAGTTTATAGTATTTTGGATGGAGATTTACTCAGAACTATATTGTCAGGTAAACTGAAGACAAACCATTCCAGACACTATATGACAGAGGCTTATCGGGAAAAAGCTAAAGTCTTGGAGTATGTCTACGAGCGACCATGCGTGTATGTCTTAATCTCTAAATGCATGTTTGCGTTTCAGTATAGGATTTGAATTCCAATTTAATCATCAACGTACTACATAAGAGAAAGTCTTAACAGGGTGGCCAGACATAATTCAGCTAGGTAAGATAGCTATTCCATTTTCTCTCTCTTCAACTGAGGTTCAGTCAAAGTCACATAAATGATGATTGCCCAAGAGGAATCTGCCCTTCGACATGTGCAATTCTTGGCCTCACTGGCCCTTCGTCTGTTATAAGCTCTGATACATGAGGAGCTTCTGGATTGAGACAGGTCGTACAAACTACGTGGATAGCAGCTCAATGTGGATGGAAAGGATTTATGCTGTTATTTTTGACAAAATAATTAATTGAAACAAGTTTACGATCTCGTAAAACTGCTTCATGTATGCCTCTTCGAATATCTGTTATTGCAATTCGCACATTAGAAGACACTTACATTTCACTCCTAAGAATTAAAAGTCGAGTTGGACACTTTGACTTCATGATCATGCAGAGCAGAGTCCAATCTGTCATTAGTCAAAATGTCTCCCCAAATAAGGGATCTTTCAATGATAGTATGAAGTTATACAGTAATAATCGGTACGGGAATCATTGCAGTTAAGCAATGACAAAATCGAAAATAATACGATAAATCATCAGCATGTAAGAAACCGCATCATATTATTGTTAACCAAGCAAGTCACACATTAGCACGATAATATGATCTGAAACTATGTCCTAGATGTACCAAAGTAGAAGAGAGGACAAAAGTCATATATGTTTGGTGAATCGCCATTATCTGCTTCTTCTTCGCGAGATATATTTCTCAAAGGGTTTTGCAAGAACACAAAGTTCACCCTGCGCCTAGACATTTCAATAAGGTTTGATTTAGGTCTATGTATTGTACCTATCTCGGAGGTCATCAGTTTAGTCCCACGCTCATAAAAATTTTCTTCTATGTCGCTTAGGTTTCTGAGACGTCATTGTAAGTATAAAATTAGTTTTATTCCTGATTGTTCTCTGTACGTGATTCTACTAGGAATTAATCTTTCTATCATATGTTATTCTTAAAACGCAGAATAACGCGAATAACTCAATAGACAATAAATTAGAAAGACGCGAGGAATTGTCTATAAGGAAAGTCGCCCAGCTAAAACACTAACTTTCAACACGATAGTGACGCGCGCAAGAGTCTAGTAGACTCCATCAATACTTGTATAAAATCGATCATCGGTCAAATGGGAGTAATACTTTATAATGGTGAAGTTAGTACATCACTTCAAAGCATTTATGCGTAAGAAAAAAAGTGTCCAATAGACTTAAAGCGTGCAGTACTTGACCTCTGCTTAATAAGTAACACCTCGCAGGAGTGGCCGTCCTCTAGAAGGAGAATCCTAGATCCTGTTACTCGCAGTATGTTGGATTTATCAGCTCAGCTATACACATCATCAGAATCAGGTCTATTATCAGTAGAAGCGGAAAGATCTAGGGTTACATGCGTCAACTGCGCCATGCACGCAAATAAGCTGCTTTGAGCGTATATACTCAAGGCTATCCACGCGAACTAAGTCTCACAGCTTTGGCAACGCTAGGCCTTTTCGGCGATAGATAAAAGCTGTAGCTGCACAACAAGCGCTCAATAACCTCACAATCTCTTCAACAATTCTTGCCTAACGGAATAATACCAAGCAGCGTGTACTTCTAAGAATAACATTCCAAACTTTCAATTTCGACTCCAATTTTACGATTACAAGACTCACAATCCTTCTGCAGCCATAGTCATCACAAACTATCATATAAAAAATTACAATGGCACAGTCATAACAGAGCATAGGCTCTCTTAAAGCTGGTTTCTTTGGTACCATGGTTTTAGAATAAGTTCGTTACTTTTAAGCAGAGGTGTTGAACATTAGCTGTTGGATTATTAATAAGGATGAATTGAATACTTGACACAAACGACAACATCAACTTGATTCGTATCAATTGTAATTTTACTTGTTACCATTATATGGATGTTTTAGATATATTTCACAAGTCAACTTGAATGTTGAATAGTCTGATTAAAATTGTATGGCATTATTCCATGCTTTTAATGGAACCTATTTCGACTGATGGATAACCGACCAATTAAGAATATTTTATCCATCATCATATGCTCAATTCTTCTGTTTTCCATCCCGTAGAGACCCTAGGTTGATCTCGTTGGTTTTGATATATCGCAGATCTTTAATCAACGGTCAACTTCAGCTAAATCTCATCGTCAAATGAGGCTTTGGCTTGTCGGAATATCTGCTTCCACATTGCAACGTTTTCTCTGTTTGTGCTTAGGTGAGACAAATCAAATGAGGCTGGCGGACAAGAACATATACGGGATTGGCTTTCTTGTCATATATCGACTAAACTGTGCCATTGAATGTATTGGGATTGCAGATTTATATGGAGGCTCCCTAGTGGATTGAGTATTTCTCTTCTTCTCAGTGGATGTACATTGTCATAAGCCTTATATTGATTGGCTAACTCGTCGATATTATAGTGAGAACATGACCGTAAAGCAAAGTATCCTTGTTAGTACATTATGCCTCTCATCGCTCATGCAATTGAAGACATTATTTATTCGTCGGGTGACCTGGTGCTGCTCTCTCTGTTACGAGCTCAGCCTTCTTCTTGTTAAGTCTCTTGACTTTGGCGAGAGCTCAGGGTTTTAATACATGTTTTGTACTACAAGTGAGTTATCTTACCCGTTAGATATTTAGTGATCATCCTCTCTGTTGCTAATTAGATGATATACTACCTTTCATAGTAATCTTTAGGGGTTAGTACCAAAGGTGCTAAAGATGAGTTGTCTGTCGGGCACCTTGGTTGAGCTGAGATAGTATTCCTCATCGTAAGAGCTTATGAGTCAAATATTCGGACCACATGTGGACGTTACCCAACCTTAGTAAGATCTGAAACAAAGAGGCATTCGAGGGGGAAGGTAGGCTGACTTGGTTCCACGGCCCTTAGGCTACTTAATTTGCTGAATTGAAGGCGGGCTTCGGGGTCACTATGTAGGACTACAACCGTACGAGGTCGTCATTGGGAAGTAACTTCACTCAGTCACCGCTGAATCTCATTAGATGGGCAACATAGGTCGGGCATTCGTTGACATTAGGGAACAGCAAGAGACGGCGCTATTCTGTGGTTCAGACTTCACGGCTTAGTTTGCAAAGGAACATCCTAAACAGCCTCGATAATTAATGTCTTGAGCCTTCTTGACTCGTTGATTCAGCCATTATGATACTACATTGGTCCGGACAACAATCGGATATGATCCTCGCACTACATCCTGCACCTTGCAGGGCTCTCTACTCCGTTACGACCGTTGAAAATTCAAACAAGAATCTAACGCTTTGGTATATTACTTTGCTGTTGCAGAATCATTTGATACACCACCGTTGCTGGTGTCATCTTTTCATTGAGAAGCTATAGCACCAGCAGAGGGTGCGGACTTGGTGTGTGCTAGTAATTGAATAGCCCAAGTTCGACATATTGAGATGCTTGGGCCGACGAGTCTTGTCTCTTGGCATGTTGGAGCAAATCTTAGGTGCTCCACGCTTCATTCACAAAACTGGTCGTATTAATAAACTTTACCGACCAAGGGAGGCGGTTTTCGCCATACTTCATAAGCTCCTGCAGACAAGTTATTATAAGTATGGGGATCAAGGATAGTTCACATTTGCGGAACATTCAACCATAATTATACAAGGCGGTATATAGTGACTCGATGAAATTCATGTTACTCTTGAAAAAGTCTCGATCACAGAATCTTCAGTTAAGATATGATTTTTGCAATTTTGATCATTTTGCATGTGCACTCTTGTCAGGATAAAATATTTTCCGATAATACAGGGATGCTTTCGACTCTTGATCTCCTCTAGGTTTTTCTGATAAATTAAGTCACATGTTACTCATCATCATGGTTTCTGGGTGGTGAACGGAATGATATAGGCGGAGGGGGATGCTAGTACCATCTTGTGTCCACTTTGATTAATTTTATTAGAGCGAATGTCTTATAGACTCATATGTCTAAACCCACCTGAGCTCTCTTTGAATCTTCTGAACTTCAAGAGCCAAGTCATAAGATTTCGTCAGATTTATTGTAATGGCTCCAGAGAGTGTTATCTGATTCACTTCGTTTGATAGAATTGAAGTGCATATTGGGGGGTGAGAAGTTAGCCTTTTTAGTCATCCACTAAAATGTCAAACATTTAGAGTGAGAGGAATCGGGGACCACATAGACACTTTTGCCGGTGTTCCATCGCCCATCACTATTACAACCTTGAAGTCACTCCGACCATTAGACGTATCATGTATGTATTGTATATATGTGAGCTTCTTATCTGTGCTTATCTTAGGCAATTTGGTAGTTGTCAGACGCGTTTAAACAAAACATTCTAATGATATGTGTGCGCATTTTACTCGATCCGGTTCTAGCAACACCCTTAGTACACTATCATTGCCAGCCCATTCTACCGCATGACGGATCAGTCTCAGAGAGGCTATGCAGATAGTCGAGGTGCATAAGTTGTTGACTATCTTGGAAATTATCAGGATTTAAATAGGGTACAAGAAACCAAATGATTTTTCGACCTTTTAATTCGACAAATACTAGATTGGTACCCGTGGTAGGTCTGACCACTCGTGACCATCAGACTCACAGAGGCTAGAGTAGTTATGATCATGACTAGAATTTCTGATACTCTGGCGCTCTACTTAACGCTTGGGATATGGTAATCCCTCTATTAATGGTTCTCTCTTCTTGTTTATTGAGATACATACATTTGTCTAGGTCCAAAAAGGCCAAGATAGACACCCTCGCAGACAATAAGGTCAAATCGAGAGAGCAGGATCCTAACAGCCTATAAAAAGGCAGATTCCTGTGCACCGGCACCTATTTCACATGGTATTTTAGCACAGTCCAAAATAAAGTTTAATTTCAATGAATTTAAACTTATTTTTCCTAGAATTTTTTCGGACTGCTCTAATTTTTTTAAGCATTTTGGCAATTTGTGCTGGATTTTCACAAAGCCATATTGTTCCTTATAACTACTTTCGTATCTTTGTTGAAGATTTCACACAATTAGTGATTGTACAATGAACCTATGAACGCAACAATCCAAATAATTGGGCTTTGACTACTATCACATTACCACCTAATTAGTGTACGATCGTTGCATATCTACAGGACATTCCTGATTTTTACGATTACTTTTTCAAAAAAAAAAAACAAATTCATACCACGACAGAGAAAGACACGTAAAAACAAAACGAAAGGCAGAATAGTTAAATATGAAAGTGAGACATTTACATTGTCAAATATATAGTCATAATACGTAAGAGGTATAGATAGAACATTTGCGCATGATATTGTATACAATTACTGGAATTAAGCGATATTGAATTTTTCACATGCATTATCATATTAGTCAGATAATATATAAGGGAAGAGTATAACATAAAAGCTGATATTAATTTTATGTCTATTAAATTGAAACAGCGAGACGAATTGCACATACACATACGAAGTCACTCATATCGTATCAGATCATGCACGTACAGTTAAATTACGAAATGAAGTTTGAGTTACAATCGCACTAAGTACGCGCATCTATATAATACAGCTATTGCGCAAAACCAAGTCTCACCATATCACACGCGCCAATAAAAGTATGGCACAATAATCAGCAGGTAAATATCGCACTGTTTTGTAGTCGATTTCGAAACACCCCTTGCATAATATGGAGGTGTCTGCAAACGAAGACTAGAACAGGACATCTAAACAAAAGCAAGACGAGAAGATCTCACTTAAGACTACGGACTTGGGAAGGATACTGAGAGAAGAATCAAGGTGGTGGGGCGATTGTGAGCTTTGCACAGATAAAGAGCATCAGAAATATACCTTGTCCAGAGCTATCATAGAGAAGACCGATAACCTATAAAGCTCATTGGCTGCGCAATCCTCTAAACAGGGATTGGAGCTGAGCTCGAATACACCGCCGGTTTGGGTTCGAAAGCACGGAGCTCGATTGTGTTCCCGAGGTGAGGCCAACTCGATTCTTAGAACTTCCACGTTTATATCTCCAGAAGGGGTCGGAGCTAACATCGGAGGGCCAATGGATCTCAGGAAAGTACGAATGGCTGGTCTTCCTCACATAATTGCAAACGCCGAGGGGACGAACAGACAGACAGACATGTGACACACATTATAACGAGGACTTTTAAGACCATCTAACAATGGGGGCACATAAATTAAACGGGATTTCGGCATGACCCGCATCGAATGCATAGCCACCTATTGACAGATTTCCCGTTTTGGTTCAATGCAAATCTTTGCCTGCTTACTTGCATTGTCACAGTAGAGATCGAGACTATGACGGATCAAATTGTGTAAGATATCCACTCTCGATGAAAAGATAGGATGTCACATAGAGGCATACTTAATGGGCAGAGGCTTACTTCGAGACACTAGGAACGAGGACACATTCCACGCTAAGATTCCCGAGAGTAAGATGCATTCTCTACTGGCGGATGGGCCAAAATACAAGGGCAGCTCAAATATAGATCAGACCATTCAAAGTCCTTCAAGGGGATATGGTAGGTGCTAGCAAATGAGTTCAACTTGAGAAATTGACTACTGAGGTATAATGACCGAGGTATGAGTTTATTTTCCATGCACTTATCTGTATCTGATGCAAAAGTGGGTGTCTTGTCACTTCCCAAACGAAAGACGTTTGCCGAGGTGAGTTAATTTGGAATAGCAACTAAAAGTGGGTTATCAACCACTTTTCCCGCCAAAACTAACAAACTCAAACAAAAAGTAATAAAAGCTAAAATATACTGTAACAGACGTGCACCAGAAACTCCCTGTAATTAGGATCGACGAGAGGACCCGGTGGTGGTGGAAAATTCGGCTGTTGTTGGCCTTTTTTCGGATTCMTTCTCTGAGATCTGGTTTTGGCGGATGGACCTYCCCTCTCAACCTTTTTCTTGTGTACGGATTTCTTCCTGCATTTGGTGGTCGGGATCTCAATGGCCAGCGGAARAGGTTCCATTTCACCGACTACAATAATTTGTCTCGATTGCGCTACCTCAGTCATTGCTTCGTTATTGTTGTTGAGACTCATTGTAGCTTGTGAGGAATGGCCAGAGGATGAGGTAAAAAGACTTTGTAAGGAATAGAAGTTATTGAGAGGTTTGTGTGTGAACTGATATTTTATTTAGTGCATTACAATAGGACATAAATGAAGGGTTATGAATTACATTAAATCACCGCTAATGAATATGGTCCGTTTGTTTGGATACCCCAATTTAATTTGAAATTTTTATATAGGTGTAAATTTGGTGTCTGAAACTTTGAATGATGTAAAATTTGAAATTCATAATTGTCCAAAATTCTAAAGGTATCTATTTAAAACCAATGAAAGTGAAAATTTAAAATAATTAATTATAACCTGTTAGTTGAAATACACAGATACTAATCCATCATCTTGCTCAAATACGAAGTACAATATTGAATATGCGATACTCAAGATGATTTTTTTTGACAGGGTCTGGATTTCTTAGTAAGATTTGTGATAAAATTATATTTGTTTGTAATATTAAAAGTTTTGAAATACAAGTTTTTCCCAAACTTAATACYGAGTATATGGATTTGAAATTAGGAATTACAATTCACACATTTCAAATGTTATTAGGGTGGTGGTAAAATAAGTATGGGGTTCAGGGTTTCTTTACTTTAATCTTATTAGGAATACTAAAATGAAATGATAGATATGTAATTTATTAGTTTTATTAGTGGTTTCATAAAATTAATTTGTAAAACAACTAATCATGACATACTTAATAACAAAAACAAGCATATAATCGAAAATATAAACAACTAATCTCGTTTGGAGCTTGCTCATTTACATATTCGAGCTTGAGTTCGAGCGAGGCTAGCTTACATATAAACAAGCATATGGTTAAATGAGCTTTGTTTATATACATTTTTGTGCAAATTTATACACAAGTAATTGAAAATATATAATTTCGCCATAAATTTAACATATCTATTAAAAAAGTTACATGTTTCGAGCATCTAAATGATTGATACCARAATTTAATATATTTTGAAACTCAAAGTCGAACGGGCTATAAATGAGTATTATAACATTATGGACATGCGTATTAAAGAACTTGATCGAGCCAAATATTATTTGTTCAAGCAAGGCTTGTTTAATAATTGAGCCAGAAAATTTTGTTCGATCAAGGCTTATTTAATAWTTGAGCCAGAAAATTTTGTTAAAACTCGTTTATTTACATATGAACGAGCTTTTACCGAGTCTTAAAATCCATGGTCGGCTAAAAGCAGGAGCAGGGTGAGCGACCTTACTCATCCTTCACTGTGACTACATGAATTGGTTGGTTGTTTACTTGTTGATAAAATAGAATCATGTCACTTTGTGCCTGTAATTTTCAGAGGTTACATATGTGTCTCCTTGTTCAGTTTATAAGACAAAGAAGCAAATCCATGATCACTTGACAACAAACATAAAGGATACACAATAAATTTATAAGTTCAAGTGATAATAGAAAGGTTTCTACACAACGTAAAAAGTCTTCAACAAAGAACTGATCTGTAAGGGTTTAAGAGCAAATATGTCTACTTCTAAATAACAATGCGAACATTACAATTTATCCTTCACAAAACCAAGTTGGACAAACCAAGTGTACAAACAAATAAGACCAATACTGTAACAAGGTTAGCTTGTTCTCCGCCTTGAGATCCCAAGATTTCACGTCCCAATCATGTTTCCTAACCATTCTTTTCGCACGACTATCAGGCTATTTTACGTAACCCCTACAAATTCCAATAAAATGAATTTAGAAGAAGTTTCTATACAAGGTGGTTGTTGTAGTGCAATCAGTGGCTTATACAGGATAAAGGAATAGAAACAAAGGGATTAGAAAAGAGAAGAGTGAAATTAATCGAAAACGAAACTCAGAAGCTTTATCGATTGACTTATTACCATAGTAATGGTATCATAACATTGGTAATGTTCGATTTGTTGTTTTTCCACCAGATTGTGTTTTATGTAGATTGAGATATGGCACATCTAGGAAATGTAACCCACTAATGATTGCAACGCTATGGACCCCCAAAAAAATACACTACATACACCATAATATGACGCAAAGATCACATTACCTCCTTTCTAACTTCTCTTAGATGCTGAGTGCCCTTGCTTTGGTGCATTAAAGATCCTATATTATGGTAGAGAGGAAATTTGAGTTGCAAGTACCTAGAAAACCCGGGATGAGAAGCAAGGGATAACTTTAAAGATTCCGTGACGCTCTTTGTTTGCTTTGCGCGGAGTCAACATATAGTTGATATGTTTTTTGGACTTACTCTTCACATGTACAGCTCACTCTCAGATTGTGTTAGATTACCAAATTTACCTTTGTTTATGTCGATTACCTTTTTGTCCTTCATCTAAGCCCGTTATCCTTTTTTTGTGTCTTAGGATCTAAGGTTTCATCTTTATTCGTTTTTTGAAACAGTGGATTCTTCAAATTTTCTTGTAAGATTTCATTGCGACTTGAACAGGTTTGTTTGGTCGACCGTTTTTTTGGGGATTTTTGGATTTTTGGACTTATTTGAAATCATCTTACATAACGGAACACGCTTTGATAAATGCACATTGTGAGTGATTGGGCGGCAGGAAGATGGAGAGTGGACCATATAAATAATAAATTCAGTCAATGTATGTATGATCATTAAGCACAAGTATTTAATTTTATTATTTTTTCAAAATAAAGAGAAAAATGGGAGAGAAGTATGTTGTAACCTAGTACACAATGCAGACTAAATCAATGAATATGGAGGTATACAAGGTTGAATTGGCAGCTGTGGTTGCCTATAGGGTTTGTGCAACTGGTTTTACTTCCACTTTTCTAGTCATGATCTAGAAGAGTTTGCCTTCACTCCTCTTCTCTGGGAAGGGATAAACTTGGGTTTTCCTGCAACTATTGAAATCAATAAATCGCTGCCAAATATTAAAAGACTGGTGGCTAGTATAAATTAATTTTATATATATGATATTAATCCATACTTATCATGGTCTGATTTTTTGTGACAGATGAACATATTTTGGGTAATTGATGAGTTTTTTAGTTTTACAAGTATATAATAGATGTTTATAAAAGCTTAACAATGAAATTATGATTACTTAAGTTATAAGTAGATAGAATTAAGATTTTATTTATAATTAAAAACAACGTTCTATATGGAAATAACGTGTACAGTGATATAATATGGACAATCATTGTCATTTTCATAGACTTATAATGAACTAGTAAAATAGAGAATTGAAAAAATAGACATAATAATGGTTTGGTATCTATCCATAAATCAAGGAACCTACCCTTAGAATACCGTATAATCGGCTTAACGTTGCACATATTTTAACATTATGGTTTGAACAGAACCTTGCAAGGTCATTGCAAACTCGGCTATTAACTTGACAAAACCGATGGTCATTAAAATTTCATATGCTAAGCAAGATTAGTCTCTTCATACTACATACGTAAAATAAGAGGTATTTCAGGAACACACATATGGCGTGAAATTTATAATGAAAAAAAACACAACAACTACTTCTAAGATGCTTCGAAGATTAACCGGTTCATTTAGAGTTGTTTGAAAGGAAAAGATAGTGGTCACAGTATGAGAATCCTCCAAAGACAACCGTTGGAATAGTGAATGCGTAGCTAATTCTTTATTTGGCCTCCTCATCGATATTATTTGTTATAGAGTCTGATGTTCTTGCTCGTAACAAGATGGATTCAGGTAATGTGATAGAAATGCTAAGTATCAGATTATTCCAAAGCTAGGTCGGGCTTTCTAGCATATGAGAAAAGTCAATATCTTGTTTAGAGCTTCATTAATTATTTTGTGCATTTCAATTGAAGAAGCTTTACACCTATGAGGAGATTAGACATAATTATGAAATTAATATTTTATACTTACATTAAATTCAAAACTTAGTTAGAATGCAATCTAGGAACTACCAATTGGATTCAATCAAATTTCAAGGGGGAAAAAAATTCTTCTATTTTATATCTCATAACGTTTACAAATGTTTTTTAAAGGAAAGAATTAAATAAAGAATATACATGTATCAGCCTCCTCCTCCAYTTCTGCCTTGAAKTTGAAATCCTTCCAATTGCTCAATGATTGTCCAATGAACAACGTGTTTGTGTATGATCCCATTTTCAAGTCCAAAGGCTTAGAGAATGAATACTTTGTTCTCGGAACTAGAAAATGAGGTGCAGCATCCACTAAGAATAGAACTTTATCCCTTACTAATGGATCATCTTCAAAATGAGAACCCTGTAATTCCTTAGCCCAATACTAAGCCATTTTTGGGCACATGCATGTGCGATCACGAATGCTTGCTAGGTGAGCAGGACAAAAGATGAACCCATACTTTTTGACCATCCACAAGTCACTGTATGGACCTGTTGTAGATTTGGGGTCTCTRATAAACTGACAAATAATGTAATCATCTACTCAAATCCACTGACCATCCTACTCGMTGTAGAACTCGAAGTCATCAGGCTTRAACTCGGGAAATGTTATCACCGGTTTCTCTGAAAGGGACAGTTGATCTGGCAGTGGCATCGGGTTAGCGATTATAGTATGTAAAGGAGGTGTAATTAGTGGTATACGGTAGGGAGGAGGTTATGGTCATCGCCCTTTGCCGTAAAGTAGGTTGCTGCATTTCTGCGGTCGTTGTGGTTCATCACCGAACTATCTGCAAACTGTCAASCCAAATAACCTTGTGATTACTARTAATACTAATTCGTCTTCGAGATGGACCAAAAATCAGTCCACAAACGATATAATTTCAACAAATATCTTAATTACAACATTTTCATAGGTTTGTCATATTAATGAAACAAAATGTGACATGTTTGTATCACACTGACCAAATTATGTGTTATATTTCATCCCGAACTTAAATAAGTATTTTGATTACTCAATAAAAACAAAATT
>SNQN01011179.1:8494-19690 GCA_008642245.1 Bassia scoparia | reverse complement strand
TTAGTAAAATAAGTCAATCCTTAAGAAATTTGTATAAAGTTTCAATTAAAAATAATTCAATTCAGTATCCATAGTTCAGTTCAGTAAAAATAAATCCAGGTTCAGCAAAATTAGTTGACGAGAACAGACCTAAGAGAATTACTTTTTAACATTTATAATGTCTTCTCAACTAATGAAAAAACCAATGTTAGAGGGTTGTTCAACCTTAAATGTTAGTGATATTGATTCGAGTAAAAACGAAAAGAAACCCTAGCCATGTGAGAATTTATTGTGGAAAACAATAATATAACAGAGTGATGTAAACTTTTCATCATTAAAAAATGTAGCAGATGTAACCCAAGAAAATTATTATCTTCTTTTTTCGTAAATAAGTGTAAATAAGTGTTAATACTTCTGGTATTAAATAAATCGGAAAAAGACAACGTGGAATCCTAAGAATAATTGAAATGTGCTTGGTAATTTGAAATAAAAAAATTAAAAATAAAGGTAATGAATGTTGTGACTAATCTATCAATCTATCATACACCAGGCAAGCTCTCGTGAGTATGATTGTTTATATGGAATATTTCGAGTCTACAAAATCAATATATCTATACTATAATTTAAAATATTTCGTAGAATATTGCTAACATCATCAAAAGTTACACGTGTCAAAATTTCAACAAAATTTTTCCAAGTGTTCTTAATCTTATTGTACATAGTACTTTATTGAATGAATTTAATAATAATCAAACGTCTTTGTTCCCATTTTCTATCTATTTTTTTTCAATAATAAATCTTCTATTTCTTACCAAGTAAATATTTTCTAACAAAATTTTGAATTTAAACTAATTTATCTTTCAAAATCATACATTGCACAAAACCAAATCTTAGGTGTAGCAACAAAGGAAAAAAAAAAAGAATGAAAAGGGATTATAAGGACAAATATTGGTTTTGCGCTGACTCGTTCCCAAACGGACGAATTTCAACATTTCTTGAAAGATTATTTTTTTCCGAGTTGAAAGAAAGAAAATTGTTAGGGCTCCCTTCAAACAAGACTCCATTTAACAGTTGGTCACCTTACAACCACACACATAGAACAATAAAATATACTCCTTCGTTTTAATTATTTTGTGTTCCACATCATCGGTACTTTATTTAAGAGTTTAATGTTAAAAGAATTATGTGTGTATCTAAATTTGGAAAAATGTAATTAGATTGATTTTTTAAGTGAATTGTGGTTAGATTTTATTGTGATAGATGATAAGTTTTGTTTAATGATATTCTAAATTATGGAGGAGTAAGAATCTTAATTTAAGAAAGGAATAATAAATAATTTAGTGATAGAGTAAATAATAGCAGGTAAAAAAATAAATAAGTTATTTTTAAAAAAGACCAATAAAAAGAAATAACTAAAAACACGGACGCGGTAATTTAAGCTGGATGAAGTTCCCTGATCATTTTTTTATCACTCTAAATAATGGTGAATTGTCTACAGTAAACAAATCAAGTTTTCACTCCATAATAATATATACAAATGCATTCATTTGCCACCTGTTTTATAATTATTCTTATTATTATGGTTACACTTGCACATCAATAATACTTTGGAGAAGTGAGGTAAGTGCAGTGGCATAACCTCGACTTTCAGGGTCGTGCTCGTGTCGATTCTCACCCCAATGTGATGTTTGGAGATTTTATTCCCCCCCCTTTCCCCGCACGGATCCTAATATACAGAGCACTCGGTTAGCCCTTTGTATAAAAAAATTAATAATACTCTTGAGGTAAAAGTTTTAATCATAAAGGTCTTGGATTATGGCACGAGGTGTCTAGCACCTTCCAACTTTGCCAATCAAGCCTTACTCAATCGGTTCATACTTTACCCGTTTTTTTTAATGAACATTGAATATGACACTATATAATTCTTAGGCAATATTTGATTGTAGAGTGAATTGAAGGAGAGAAAGTGAAGACATGTGATTAAAAAAGAGATAGAAATTAACATGTAAGGGAAAAGGAAAAATTGTTGACGATTAATTTGATATTTCAAAATTTAAGTAAATGTTGTCATTAAAAGAAATGTAGAAAGTTATATTCTTCTTCCGTAAATGTCTTAATAGTAACATTGGTAGTGCACGACTTCTAGTCCATTTCATGATAGTAGTGTTTTAGGTGTTCACATGTTATGTATGTTAAGGAGGAGGAGAAAAATAATGTTTTTTTAATTAATTGAGTGTTGTGCACATTAGGGTTGTTCAACTATATACCAAAGAATTCCGATTCAAAATTCTAGAAATCTGTTTTTTTATCCAATTCGATCCAAATAATCCGGATTTTTGAGTTTCCGGATATCGGAAAAA
The DNA here is from genome assembly GCA_008642245.1 of Bassia scoparia. Classification (NCBI taxonomy): domain Eukaryota; kingdom Viridiplantae; phylum Streptophyta; class Magnoliopsida; order Caryophyllales; family Amaranthaceae; genus Bassia; species Bassia scoparia. The sequence goes on along the minus strand of SNQN01011179.1, from coordinate 17,351 downwards.
TTGGATCGAAAAACGGATATCCAATCATTTGGAGTTATATTGCGTGATTTTATTGTCAATTTTTAATTAAATCCAAATATTTTGTCTCTATAGGGATGGGAAAAGAAATATATCCAAATGTTACATAAGTTACCCAATATCCATTACATTACAATATAAGGGAAGGCAATAATTACAACCAGGAAGGGGAAAAGAATTAAACCAAATGCACAAACATTAAAAACAACGGACATCCAACGCGTTTGTGAATTTAAAACAGGATGATCTAATCCGATTTACGAATTTCAATAACTTTAATTTTATTACATATTAATTTGGAATTCAGATAATAGGAATTAAATAAATTGCATTTCCAGAATCCAATTCGGTTTTTGAATTTAAAAGTCGGTACATCGATTTGGTTATCTGAATTTCAAAAAAAAAGCGATCGAAAATCTTATTATTGGAAAAAAAATCGTATTATCGTATTGGAAAAAATCGAATCGGAAATTTCTGCACAGCACTAGTGCAAATGGGTTCTTAAATAGAAATAAAGAGGGAAAGGTTTTATTAAAATGTTATTGTCATATTTAGTAAATATTGCTATTAAAACGTTACTGAAAAACTACACGTACTTCATGGAATAGAACTGAAGTCTCCTCAAGAGCTTTTGGCGGGGCGTGTTCGGTAAAGGCTATTGACTGGTTTGACTGCTGGTGGTTGTTGGCTTGTACTGGCTGATGACTGTTAATGCCATTGATAAAACCATGTTTCAGACAAACTTGTTGTTGGATGTTTGGTTAAGATAGAAGTAATTACGTGTTATGGACATTAATACTCGTATATATTCCAATAATACTCTTTTTTTCATATTAATTATCACTTATAATTACCAATGATTAATTATTTTTTAAATTATTAATTACTAATTAGTATTGATGAATTATTTATTGTTTAATTATTATTATTGATTATTAATTTATAATACATTAATTATAATATATTATTAATATCAATTATGGGTATGATTATCAATTTTTAGAATAAATTATTTATGTTAATTATTGATTATTAATTATTATATACTCCGTATTAATATAAATTATTAAGTAAAAAATTAAACTTAAAAGTGATAAATTATTAATAAATGCGGAGTACTGGCCCTCTATTTTATTTATATTACTCCGTAACTTATTAATTGATTAATTATTAACTGTTAACTGTAATTATTAATTTACTAAACTATTACTAATTATAAGTATAAACTAAGGTTAAAAGTTGTAATTTTATATTTTGTTAAGCCAAAACATCATGAGAAGCTACTTTAAGGTAGCTTTTAATTTGCCCTGAAAATTTGCTGAAAAGCTTGACTTTCAACCAACTAAACAAGCCAGTTCCAAACACTTTTATTTGGTTGTTATCATTGTGACAATAGCCAAAGCCAGCCTAAAAAGCTAGTTACCAACGCCTCTTTACCTCAGTCTAGCATAAAGTTGAAACCATTATCAAAACTTGGATAATTTGTACTAAGCAGGAATTATACTTTTAACTATTTTATTTTTCCTTTTGACTGTGATTTGTGACTATATTTTTTAAAATATAGGCAATTGAAATCTGTTGGATTCAGATTAAGTTTAATTAGACACGTCTAATAACTATAATCATAAACTTTTCACCCTCACAAATTAAGTTTAATAGATATCAATAAGTTCGATAAGATAAGTTCACGATAAATATAATAAGTTGAAAAAGAACATACCCTTATACTCCTGAACTGAATATATTTTATTGAAACTTATGAAATAAGTTTGACGAGAACGGATTTAAATCTTTAATACAAGATCATTATTTCCGGTTTGTGTCATTGTGGAATTCACCCATTTTTGGCAACATTCACCCAATTCATAGTCAGATATCGGCAGCCAACCCTACAAATTAATACAGACTTACAGCAGTAGTTTTATTAATATTTATTACAAATTACAATGACGAATATTTTCTTGACATGAAGAACTTATAAGGCCTTAGAGTTTCTAATGATGGTGATTTGTTTCCACTTCATTATAACGCACGTTTCAACTACCGGATATGCATGTACAATGACATTGATATTTTATTTCGAATCGAATTTCAAATCACACGTTTATTCAGTAACTTAATAACGTTTTGCTTTAATTTAACAATTAATTTATTTTGTAATTACTTATCTAACGTTTTACGTTAGTGCTGCCAACTTTGATATTAATATAACATTCAAAAGTAAAGATGCAGACATTTTAAGCCTTACCTTCTTCATAGATTCAGCTTCTATTATCTATTTTAGTGTTTGTTTTAAACTAAACATAGCCTAGAGGTTACTCCCTCCATTTCTTTTTTACTTTGCAACCATTCCAGCTCTATTTATCTATTTTTAGGTGTTGTTTTTAAACTGATAGGAAGAAGCTTAGCGAGTTAGCGTCTTGAGTATGAAAGTATGAAACAAAGACTTTGGAATGAAGGATTGTTGAGAAAGTAGAAACTTCATTATATTACTGATATCACCGAGTTAAATTTTCAAATTTCTTGCTTTATTTTAAACGATCTTGCTCAGATTCATGAACACTCTCGTGCATTAGTTAAGATTAAACTATTTGAAAAAATGATTAAAATCAGCGCATTAATTAAATGTTCCTTTTTATAAAATATTTCACTTTAAATAAACTCATGTAACACCCCTGGACAATTGTTAGCATTTGACAATTGAAAAATAGCTTATTGCACGACTTGACCTTAATGCATCTTATTTAGACATACTCAAGGACTTTGATCAACTAACGATAAGGAACCTTTTCCTTTTACAGAATACAATTTCAACAAGCTTCTAATCGTTCTCAGTTCTCACATGCATTAACAAATGCTTATTTTAGGGAAGGCTAATACATGCTTCCATTAGATTATGGGTTATTATAGCAATAACACTCATTTAATTAATATACTGAAGAGCCAAGTGAGCAAATACAATGCAAGAGCCACGCTATCTTACTTGAGATCGAGTAGAATAATTCAAGTGTTGAGACAGTTTGGTGCGTAATGATGGTGTCTTGTTAACATTTTGCCGGAACAGTTTTCCAAACTCAGGATAACGTTGAGCGGAACTTGTACACACTTCAGGATATCGAATTCCAGAACGATTTCTTCCAGCAACTTCACTGAATACAGCCCTGTATTCATGCCATAATCCACACATACACATTTTGTTACTATATGATGTTTATGCTTTAATTGTCGCGATAATTGAAAATGCTTACGCTATATCAAACGAAGCCCTGTATATAAACATACAATTTTGGTTATTAGTCCCATCTTTTACTAAGGCCACAACATCATATATGGACTCGATTATTCCAGTAATTAATACCTTAACCAAATGAAGTAACAAATTAAGATGATACGACGGCTTGGATTTGTGTTTACATGTATACTATACTTGGTAATGATTAAACTTGATTACAGTTTCCCAAAAGCTAGAAAACAATAAAATCAGTGATGTATGTAGACATTAAATTTAGAATTTCAATTCGATATGCATGAACACGTTATTAATCTGCCATGTGACGTGGCTTAATTATATACGAAGAAATTTATAAAAAAATTGTTTATACAAAATAGATGATAAATAACACCGCGATGAAAATTCACTCTTGGAGTGTTGAGATGGAGAAGCGTTCAATCCTTCCTTCACCGGCACCAATGCAACCACATAGTATTTGGCAACAAATAACTGACCAGCTTCCATTTGGCATCCAAGCGAGTTGACCGTTCATCCCCAACAACTTGAACCCAACACTTCTCCTTTGGTAACATAGGTTAAGCTCAACCCCCGAATCAGTTAGCACAATGCTTGGTCCAACATCGCATTTGCGTTCAAGCCTCAGTAGTTTACACAAAGTCCTTCCTTCCAAGAATAGGTATTTTTCAGGTGTTAGATAGTAATAAAACCGCCATTTTTTCACATTAATATCGGTGAAGTCTGCTCAAGTTATGGGTAAGATGTTCATTTTGGATGTTTTGGCATTGATTTATCTTCTGCAATGCAGAGTGATCAACGGTTCCTTTTGGTGCCGTGGTAAGTCATTCGCTTGTTCCTACTAAGGGGTACGCCTTTGCTAATGGTTTCGGCCGAAAAACCTTTCAGGACTCCTTGGCTCCGGCGAGAGACCATAACTGGACTGTCCCTGGGTTAATTGCATTATAAGTTACCCAAGAATATCACTTTGAGCTTATCGTTTCAGCATTGAACCACCATGAAACTTCCTCCATTTGGGACGAATAAGGCATCGCCTTTTTGAGGTTTCACCAACCTTCTCTTTGTTGGACCCGGTTTGCTATGAACCCGATACTCCTTCGTACCTGCGTAATAAGAAGGAAGGGAGGTAGTAGTGTTCAATCAACATGAAAAAATCTATACTCTAAAACAAGTCTTGACATTGTTACCAAGCGCAGAACATGTAATTATGTTAATCGTTGCGGGGAATTATTGTGTTTGGATTGAGTAACAAATTGTGTAGGCGTACATAACCTTCTGTACTTTTTGGGTGCATGAATTTCATTAAGAGCAATATGTACGTAAAGAGTTCAACAACTCAACAATCACATATAATTTTTGGACCTTTTCAAGTCTTAGTTTGTTTAGAAAAAAAGTTCACAAACAAATTAAAAATTGCTTAAAACCATAGAAGCAATTAATATAACATTGATCATTGTTCACCCCGGCGGTCTATAGAAGAATCACGTACATGTGATTTCAACAATGAAAACGACGTGAGATAAAAAAAAAGACAACCTTCTGTAATCAGTTGGCTACATTTCTTCCAGTTGGCAGTCTCAGAAATATATACAAGTGGGGTCAAAATAAATTTAGTATGTTTATCGGATCAATTAGTTTAATTTAGTTTGAAAAAATGGCCAAAATTTTTTCAATTATTAACAAAAATTCTACCATTTTAAGTTTCAAGTGGAGTCAAGTGACCCCACTGCACTATATGCATCCGCCACTGCATACTCTTTTATACTTTACTAGTTTTTCATGCACACGATACGCACTGATGTACAAAAATTATTAATTTTATAAAAACAGTTCTAAATAATAATTTATTAAGTTATGTATACAAATTAAAATAAATGTTGTGATATTAAAGTTATGATTAAGTATATGTGAGTGTGGCGCGTAATTTTATGGGGAGTTTCTAATCAATCCTGGAGATGATTTAATAATCAATCTAGTGACATATTTGTATAGAGTTTCGTATTATGTGCAACTTTGCGGTCAAACTATATCATACCTAAATTAATCCAAAAGTTGCACATTTAATCATCAGAACCTGCTATACAAATATGTCATGGATATTTATTAATCAATCTACAGTTTGATTAGAAATTTCCTTAATTTTCCATTATCAATATACACAATTTATAAAATTTGCATTTTAATTTGATTTTTTTTAAGTGATGTATAATTGGTATTTTCTTTAAAAATGGTCAATTAATAATTTACATAGTCAATGCAGTCTTTTTATTTGTGTCACAAATAACAAAACAATACGTACAAAGTACCGAAACATCTTTTTAAGTGGTTAAATAGACATTTTATGTGATTCACAGATTACATTAAATTACCTTAATTGATAATTTGATGCATATACCATATTTAACTTGTTTACATATTGACAAATTCGAAAATGGAAATGTTTTTTTGATGTGATTTTTTTCTATATATATATACATAAGGGTAATGGTTTTTTGAAGAGGAACACCTCTTCCTCTCCTCCATTCACTTATATAATAGAGATCAATCTGATTTATGATAGATGGAATATCTATATTGTTGTTATTGTGTGAGACTTTATTTACAGAATAGATATTTAGATCATTTAAAAAAAATAAAAAAAATAGAATAAATAATTACCTTCAAAAGCATATGCAATTCTATGCAGTTCATAATGAGGTAGCCAGCACTAACATTGGCTTGTGCAAGAATAGGAAATACGGTGTCGTTCCAATCAAAGTAGCTTCCCCCCTCTCCCTCAACGAGAACTTGGGGTGATTCTGAAGGCAACAAGTTCATCGTACTTTCCATATGTCTCTCTCTCTCACTCAATCACTATGTAATGAATGGAAGCTGTTGAATATGAAAATGATCACTCAATCTTCTCTAGACCAAACTATGTTTTATAGTATTATGTTTTGTTATACTCCGTACTTGCGAGATCCTAGCATTGAGTCTGTTCTATTCAATTTATTTTCACTACTGTTTTAAAAAATTTTAGTTCAGATAATTAAGAATAAGTTGAATGAACCAATCAATTAAATATTATTTTTAAAATAATAACATAATACCTTTTTGATTGTATAGAAATAATTTTAAATTAATTTACTCATTTTAGCCTTCAATTATTATCTTTTTAAAATGCCTAAATTGGTTTTTGCATTGTTTTGTTTATMGAAGTACGATTAGTAAATTTTATTCATTGAAATCAGATCAAACGGATCCAAAATTGCATATATTGGCACTTGGCAGGCGGGGTCATATATTTTGTTGTTAGTTTGATTGCCTGAATGATTACGCAATTATGAAGCTACAAAGTTGGGAATTGAGATAAATGTGTTTTTATTCCTTTGGCAATACTGAAACCAATGTTACACCTTACAATTAATTTGAGTCTGACTTGTATATACACCTATTTTTCGTGTTTGGATTTTCTAAATTAATTTGAGTCTGACTTGTATATACACCTTACAATTAATTTGAGTCAGATTCATTTCTAAATTAAGAGTTAACATTCTTTTACATAAAAAAGGCTCTAATTCTATCTTTTGGTTTGTTTGTGATTCCTTTTGATGAATCTAGCTTTAATTTAGATTTTATAACTCTACTTTGTAGAGTTTTATGAAGAGAATCTTAACCTACTATCTGCCATTTTTTTGGTTAAGTACTATGATGAGTTTCTGATGTAATTTGACGTTAGATTTGGTTTGAACTATTGTCTGTTTTAGAATAATGTATCTTAACTTGAAAAAAGAATAATTTTTAAAGTTTAGTTATGTTGTTACTTGAATATGTTGTTTATATTTGTATGTTTAATTTTGGTTAGTAATTTTGTGAAATAATGCAGAATTAAGATGACAATGCACTTGTCAAACTGCCATTGTTTGATAATGAAATATGGTAGCAACAAGTAAAATAATGTGGTAGCAATAACAAGTTAATGCATAGAGGGAAATAAACTATGGGAAAGCAAGGTGGGTAATTAATCCTAACTATTATTAAACCAAAATTAGTTATAAAATCTTTGATCAATGTTAATCTAACAGTCATTCCATCTAATGTATGCAATAACTTATTAGGTGTATATGTGAGGTTTTTAAATTTTTAAGTGTGGCCACTAGAATTTATTAATTTCTTAAGTGTATCGCTCGAAATTTTCCGTTCTTAAGAAACCAAAATTCTCATGTAAGAAATCAAAAAAACACCCATTTTATATAGGGGTACTCAAAGCGGATAATCCGATCCGAAAATTCGGATATCCGAACATTTCGCATCGGGGAAATTTCGATCCGAAAAATTTTGCATATCCGATCTGAAATATCTGACTATAAACTTTCCGATCCGATATCCGAAATTTCGGATACCCGAAGTTTCAGATCGGATTGCGGATCAAATGCATATTTTTACCTATTTTTCTTTTATTTTTTCTGTATTATTCTATTATTTAATGGAAAATCGAATATTTCGAATATTTGAAAGTGTAAAAAATTCGATCCGAAAATTTTCGAATATCCGATCCGAAACTTTAAAAAACCAGACCGAATATCCAATTTTTCGAATCGAGTCAGTCAAATCACGGATCGGATATTTTTGAACACCCCTAATCTTACAAACTTTGTCTTTATTAGTTTTGTGTTTGGGTTTCAATCTTTGTTGTTTTGGCCCATGTGGGAGGCCATGCCCCTGCTGGCCCCCACGAGGCAAAAACTAACTTATTGTACTCGTATAAATTTTAAGAGTTATAAAAAAAAAAAAGTCAATAAATTTTGTTTTGGATGCTCCTCGTCATCTCACGTACATGCATTGACAATGTGTAATTGCGCAACTTTTTCGAAAAGAACTTGAATATGAACTTGAAAATGTTACATTATCATTATAATTCAATAATGATACTCATCGATTTCAAGTATAAAGCAAGTCATGAGCAAACAGAAGAAAATTAAAGGATGAACAAACAGAAGAAGTCTTCAATTTGATGGTGTAATGATGGTTGTCTTGTTAACATTTTGCACGAACAGTTTTCCAAACTCAGGACTGACATTGAACGAAACTTGTACAACTTCAGGGGATATCGAATTCCAGAACGATTTCTTCCCAGCAACTTCACTGAATACAGCCCTGTATCATGCCATAATTCAAAGAAAATTTTGTTATTACATGATGTTGTTTATGCTTTGCCGTGAATTGAAAATGTTTTACGTTGTACCAAATGGAGCTCTAGTGAAGAAATTGAGTAGCAGTATATACCATACTATTTAAGTGATTATATACAAAAAAAATGATTAAGGAAGTTAATTTTGCAAACGTAGAAGATAACACCATGATAAAATTCACTTACCTGGAAGTGTTGACGATGGAGAAGCATTCAATTCCTTCCTCACCGGCACCAATTGCAACCACATAGTACTTTGGAACAACAAATAACTGACCARCTTCCAATTTGGTATCCAATACAAGCTGACCATTCATTCCAACAACTTGAACCCAACCACTTCCTTTGGTAACATAGGTTAGCTCAACCCCTGAATCAGTTGCACAGTAGCTTGGTCCGAACATCGCATTTGGTTCAAGCCT
>SNQN01011178.1:7002-19690 GCA_008642245.1 Bassia scoparia | reverse complement strand
TGCTCAATAGTTCCGAGTATGACCTCACGTATTTCCAACTTTTGTGAGTTCAAAGCATCTTTTCTAAGTCGAAACAATCGCGAGACGCGGTATGTTTCATCACTGATTACTCTTTTGGGGAGACACTTTTAGGTGTCTACACTTAGGAATTCTTCCTTTTAAATCCACATCAGAAATAAGTTTTGGAGGGAARATTTTTAACCAGGACGCGCCATGTGGCACTTCTGGTTTTTGCTTTAGTATATAGTTATTGATAAAATAAACAGATTTGAGTAGAAGTATTTAAAATCACGTAAAAAATGTCACCCATCTTAAACTAATATTTAATTGAAGATTTTTGTTTATTATTTTCATCCAAATTAGTGAAATTACTTAACCATGTAAAAATAACCAACTATCATAAGTGTAAATGGAGATAATTATTTATTTTTCTTATCCAAATTTTTAAATCATGTAAAAGAATGCGATTTATTTTTCATTAAAATTTTAATTATATTTAGTTGCAATCTATTTTATTCATTAAGTATCCAATATTTTTGATAAGATTTGTCAAATTCAAGTATCAAACATACACATTTTTTTTTGAAATTGGGTGCAATACGACAAATTAGAATATTATTATAAATCGTGCATTTGCACGGGGTCAAACTAGTTCTCATAATGTGCGATGCCAATAATATTTTGATGGATTTGCCAATACTTGTTGTTCCGACCCACCAGAAGTTGGGTCAGGCCCAATTTATAATTACAAAGATGCCATTATTGTTTCCTTTGACTAGTCAATGGAAAGTGGCTTCTTTAGGAAGCGACCTAACTGAATTCAGTTAGAAGTTCTTCCAGATTCTTCTAACTCTCAATTCAATTACAATCTTACCCTCCTGTTGTCTATAAATAGGAGTGAGGGCCACATTTTCAGGCGACCAGATTCTGACATTTTTCACCAAAACTCTCTCTCTCTCTCTCTCTCTCTCAGACTTTCTTTCTCTCTCTTACTATTTTTTTCTCTCTCCTCAGGAGTTCCGGCGAGGATTCTGGCAAGTTTTCCGGCGTGTTTTCCTGGACATGAACATTGAATACCAAGACTACGTGATAACCCATACTAGATAATCTCGACTGTCAATTTGTTTGATAATAGATTATTTTTCAATGGTAACTCACATTGTGATAGAGTTGAGATAATATGTTCTACCATGCAAATATCTTTAGACTTAAGATTGTGTAGAGTATTATAATGGAATATATATGAAAGGACCCAGTTAGACTAGAAGTACATGCAGTTCTGAATATGAATATAGTAATTTAATATTTAATATGTGTGTTGCCTTTATAATATATATATCGCTAAGGAGTATGACTAACTTCTGTCGATTATATATCATACCTTTCAACGTTACAAGTATTATATGTCAATGAGGCTTCTCCAACAAAAACTATAATAGCCATTTCCATAACACTCATCTGGATCTCGATTCCTACTGCTGATTAAAAGGACAAGTCTAAAGTAAAGTAGATATTATAAAATAGGTAGAAAGCAAAGGTTAAACATATCAAATAATAATAATATCTGCGATCTTGAAACCGTCAAACTGCTCAGTAATAGCCTCGACGTATTCTCATCCACGTAACTACAAAAAAGTAATTCATATTTTGAAGAAAAACACAAAGCACAAGAATCGTTTACTTGAGTTCTACCTGAAGAACATAAGAGATTTAATGCACGAGCAATAATTATAAGAATCGAGCTTATTATTCTCTATTGATACATAATGTTAGAATGCAGAAAAGTCATAGAATGCACCCGATGAAGTAAAGTGTTTCATTGTGAAAACGACAATTTAACCATAACTTGCACGAGCCAAAGTATGGATGATGAAACTAACCGTGGTGAATTTAGTATAATGATGTTCAAATCGAAGACCTCAGAAATTAAGGAATATTAGAAACTTAGTAGCACGAAAATGAGAGAAGTATTAACTGTTTGATGCCTAATACGTATACAATTTCAAACAAAGTTTGAATGAAATAGGATTGAGAAGGGGCTTGATTTATTGCTGTGGTCCCGGAATAGGCATATGTTATGTAAGATTAACACAAATCTAGTAGGATTAGGATGTGTAACATAAATACATAAGATAATGGTTTCATAACTCTGAAACAAATTAATGAGAAATACTATGAATGAACTAAGCGACGAGGACTGATAGAAGAGAGCCACGAGTTGACTTCGTTTTCGTTGACCTCGTAAATGAAATCTCTTGAGAATGCATTGCGATGATCTTATTGCATTTTATATTCCGAGTCGCGGCTATACAATCAAGATTACCTGCAAATTGTCTACCGAACTTAGAGTCTCTTTCAAAGAGTACTAAGTTCAAAAATATAGAAGAAAAATATTTGTGTCTAACTAATGTATTACATAAAGATTATATATCTATACTGATCACCTCTCTTCGAACACTACCATCCCTTTATTTGATAGTAATTTCACATAATCTCTCATTGTTTTGGTGCATCGCTAACAGAAAGTAAATTTTTTGTAAATGCGAGGTTACAAATGAGAAGTAAATTTCTTGCTCTTTGTCTGTTTTGCTATTACTTTTATGTTCAATTTTGTCTGTTTTGGTGCTTATATTGTTTTAGCACATTTCAGTCTTTTTCTAACATGCTCTGCTGATCTATCGTGAGCTTAATAAATGTATCTGTGTTGAATAGCAAATACTAAATTATTTGTTGTATGCGTTCAATGTTGTGTTTCAAGTTTGTGTCAATCCTGGCATAATGATACATTCTAAGTATCTAATCATAATCTAAAATAAAATTTACCTCATAATACAAAGTAACACCTTCTTCTTTTTCCTCAAAATCACCCTTGAAAATATGCGCCCGAATCTTTGCGCGCACAACTCCAACGACAAACGAACAATCCACCAAATAGATTGTCTCTAGGAAACAGGAGTAGAGATTAAAAAGTGTATCAGAATACAACATAATCTATTATTCCTGAAAATGTCTATTTCCGACATGGAAATATAGATATCTGAATTAAAATAATACAACGCCGAAAATCTTAGCCAGTTAATGTCCTCGCGGCAATGAACTCCATGAAATTTAATAATTCCTTGAGAATTATGATCAGACTGAATTAAAAAAACTTAATTATAAAATTTTCCTAATGTAAAAAGAGAATAAGAAAAAATTGCTGAAGAGAAGATTTAAAATTTTAACTTCCATAAATTATTAAAGTTTCCTTCTATAGTTGAAAATATGTTCAATAAAATCTAATAATATGTCGCTCTTACAAGATTGGCCATCAAAATCTACTATCCCTTTATTTATAAACTCTGAAACATTAAATTAATTTTATTCAAAGGATAAAAATTTTAAGATGAGAATTTAAATAGAATGAGAAATACATGAATCAATAAATTTCTAACATTGTTAACTTATCAGTAACCTTAAAGTAATCGCTAGTACACATAAAAGAATCTCACTTCCCCTACTATTGACCATCAAACTACAGAAACAAATCCAATGTCTACCAGCTCTTTTAAATCATATTTAAACAGTGCGCTCTTTGATCCATCAAAACTTGCATGGTATCCAGATCAAGACCCGTAACAAGAACAGAGGAGAAAGTCATCGTAATTTCCTAGTTCAAATAAACTTGATTTCATTGCCGCCTTCTACCCCTGCGCCAAACAACTTATCACAACCGCACCTGTTTGACCCCGCGTGCCCATATGATGTCCGCCGACCGGCCCACCCAAACATCGTGCCCATCTGCATATCCCCTCATCTCAATACATATACCCCTTTCCTTAATAATTCTTTCCTTTCCTTATCACCCATATTATTTTCATGATATAAAATATAATATTTTAAGTTTGATACCTGATTTGACAAATCTTATATCAAAAATATTGATGACTTATATTTAATAAAAAGACCTTTAACAATAACTAAGACAAATCAAAATATAATTAAAATTTAATGAAAAATAAAATCTTACCATACTTTGTTAATAGTCATAATGAATTATTTAACTAAAAAGGTTTAATTAGATTAAAATGTCAAAGGAATTAAATAATTATCTCCATTTACACTTATGATATGTTGTTGATTTTAAATTAAGCTTTTATTAAAGAAAAAAGAATACCATATCAAATATCTTGTAATATTTATGAGAAATGCTAAAAAATAATAAGGACAATATATATCCTATCGTTTCTTAGAATTAATATAATCAGTCCATGAGTTTATATTGAGTATCCGATTATAGTAATTTTTTACTTGCCTTTCCCAAATTAAATACAACTGGTACATTTCTTTACGATGTAGCGATATTATCCAATACACCAGTCTTACTCTACAGCAATACCATACTATTTTTAAGAAATTTAACACGTAACCGTATATTATCTATCTAAAGTCAAAAACATTATCTCTATATGCTTCTGACAACAAGTTTACGCGTTCCGTTCCGCGTCTGTCGATTTTTATTCCAAATAATTTTCTACTCCGAATAAATCTTCATAGTGTCACTAGTGGTGACGATAATTTACACAATAAAGTATGATAATAGAAAATCCTTTAAGAAAATCGCTGAAGATGAACGAAACAAAAGTAACTAACTCAAAGTGATTTAATATAAAATAACAAACGCGTGATTTAAAATTCTTCAAATTAATTTAACAAATAACTAGAACTTTTCATACTATATATTCTTAATTATTCAGATTTGACTGAAGGAATCTTCAATGTTTTTCGATTGGTTTCATCTTTCTAACTTTCTAATATGTATACATCATTGCCTCCAAATATGCAAGGTACACATAAATACACGACATACACCGTTGAGTCTAAATTATTAATCAAAATTATAATTTTGATAATTTTCCATGTATCGTACTATCACAACAACCATAAAATTCTTCCTCACAATATATAAGTTTTTTCAGCATTGTAATAGTTAAACAAAGGAAATGAATTTTTTTAAACAGATTCAAATATTAATGCTAATATTTAAATATTGAAAGAATAATGTATGTTATTTCGAATCGCTATTTTACAATAAACAATGCTAAATCTTAACGAACATTACAAGTTAATATTAAGATATTTCAAGAATACTTATGTATAAATTAGAAAACTGATCCAAAAAATAATATAATCTAATTCATAAAGACCTAAAATTATTATACTAATAATGTTATTATATAAAGAAAATATTTATTCAACATAAAATAACACGGACAAGCTTATATATAAATACACTGAAAAGATAGTTCAGCACGGAAAAGTTATAATTTCACACTTGATACATTTCTTAAGCGAATTCTGAAATTGTACCAATAAGCTTACTGATAGTTTATCCTATATCGACAATAACTAAGTTATTAGCAATTATAAAATACGTTAGTTCCTAACTATAGATATTACAATAATAATATCAATAACAAACTAATCTAATCTATAATAATCTTCGCTGGTCAGACTAATAGAAGAATTACTACTGTTTTACTGAGTTTATTTTTGTCGCAGTATAAAATGTCCAACGCAGAATTTCCTTTCCAGACATGCAATAACCACTTTGAAAGCCAAATAGAATCCAATGAAATATAGTATCTGTGGTTATTGTTATCTTCTTCATTACTCAGAAGAAAGGGATTAAATTTTCACACCTATGGTATATAATACTCGAATGAAGAATCCTTATGTATGTTATGTCTTGCTTTCATAACTTAGTTCATTTCTCTCCCCCTTAATATGAAGACAATTTCCCTCAAATTTTACCCGTCGCGAAAAGTAGGGGAAAATAGAAAATATATCACCAATTTTTATAAGTGAACTTACATTGCTCATGTAAAACTTCAATAATGATGAATTGTTTGTGGACAGAATGATCTATAAATTCTTATAAGCGATCTTCTCAACCCAATCTATGTACTATAATAATCAGAGATCGGGTTTCATAAGGAATGATCCCTTGAGCAGAACTTGCTTATTGCATTTACATTTCGTCCTATTAACTTCTCTGCAATTCAGAAAAATAAGCTTTTTCTTTTCTTCAAATCTAAATATGCAACCAAACCAGATCAGCCAAATTGACAAAGAATGGTGTGTGTGCGACATTTGTTTGCCCTGTCATGTACTTGTTATTTCATCTTCTCAATATCTGATTCATCCTTTACTTCTATGAGCGATAGTTTCAAAAAAACTCCTCGAAGCCTATCTTTAGCCAGGTTTCCATGTATCAAGCTCCCTTTCTGAATAGGGGCAAAGCTCCAATGGTATAGATAAGGTTCACCCCACATACCCACGAACCTCAAACCAGGAGATTTAGAAGTTGATACTAGGATATGGACTCACTAGTATGTCATAATTCAAGCAATCGCCTGCGAGGCTTAACATCCCAATCCTTTTAGGTCTTGTTGACAAAGCCCCGAAAGATACTGGTCCTCCAGATGTTCTCGTATTGTCCACCTCAGTTGCCATCCATTTGAGAGAATAGTAGACCAGTGCTAAAGAGAACTTCGTACCAACCAATTCCATAGAATTTGCCCAAAATAGTGCACTTAAAAACTTACGTTATCACAAGTCGATCAGAAACAATGCTTCAAAGGCAACCAGTGAAACGAACAAATTTCCTTGAAATAAAAGGATCTCCAATATGATAGCATCATCTGTTTTGTGCAAGACAAAGTGTGCCATCTCTGAGAAACGATCATCCACCACTACCAATATTGCATTCCTTACCTCGTGAGTTCTGTAAGCCACAATGAAATCCATACTCAACACTTTCCCAAGGTGTGAAGGAACAGCAAAGGGAGTATACAAACCCTTGTGAACTCTCTGGACAATGGCAGTGTAGTGCATGCCCACAATCTTCTCTCACAATCCTTCAACATCTTTGGCCAATAAAGTTTTTGCAAAATATCCATGTTTTATGAACCCCAAAAGTGAACCAGCAAAGACCACCACCATGCCCCTCACGAACCAAAGCTCACAATCCCACACTGAGGAATGCAAAGTTTTTACCCTTGAAATAAACCATCATGTATTTGAACTCTACCAGTAGGGTTGCCCAAAAATCTTGGAAAAGAGGAATCCGTTTGAAAAGTATTCTTGAGGATTTCGAACCCAACACTTTAGTGCCACCATAGCCAACAAAATAATTTTTCTTAGATGCATCAGCCACCCACATTTGTTTTTGTCCCCTCTTATTACTTTGCATGAATGTGAAATAGATTGCAAAGAAGAACATCAAACCCAATTTGCATGGTCCTATGATTCCTAATTTTTTGACTTTCCATTAGATGATACTCAAAAGCCTCATGATCAGAATGCAATTATGAAAGCTGAGGACAGCAATAATGACTCACAAACATATCAAGAATCGAACAATAGCAATAGAACTCAAACACTGATCAATGAATTGGAAATAACTAATCAGTCTTGACACCATAAACTTGCTCACTAAATATGCAATAGACGATTTTCTTGAAGTAAAACCCCTTCCATGCCACACCACTTGCATCACATTCGACTTCAAGAAAGCTTCGCAAAATCCGTTTAAGTGCAAGAAATGAGTGCATGGCAAAGCTTACCTCTGTGAATAGTCTCAAAGAGCTTGAGTTGAGCCCGCTAAGTTTAATCCATTTCGAACTTCTCCCCCTCTTCAAGCCTCTATAATAGCTACGATACATATAACATAAAATTTGATGATATAGTTTAAGTGAGGAGTTAAAAGTGTAATCTTTCCTCGGAATGAATATAAAGTACTTTCATTATTAACTCAAAATCTTCCTTAAAGCAATCATATTTAAATGAATTGGGCCACTGTACAGTAAAAACCAGGTATCGACCAAAATCTTCATCTCCTTTCAAATTAAGAGACAATGTATGTATAAGCTGGCTCACGACCACAGTAAATTCGGCTTTAATCAATCAAAGTCTGGCTCGAAGGGAATAGTAGTAATCAAAACAATTATTACTACACGACACGAGAATCCAGTGCAGAGCAAAAACTAATATATAACCTCCAGAATAAGTATAACATTAGCGTAAACCAATATGAAATACGTCACCACTTCTCAAGTTTTTCCCATACAATGCACATCCCTCAATTTCCCAAAGAGTAATTTCAGATATCCCCAAATGTTCAAACTTCATTACTCTATAAATCAGCATGGAAGACTAATATACCCTCCTGCTAAAAAAATCTTAGTCGCCCAACAAATAGAGTATAAACATATTCCAATTTGAAGAAAGAACGGTTCGCTAATTAATTCGCCCCTTCCATTACCTAGCCAGTCACGCATCCTGATTCAATTCGTTCTATCCCTTTATAATATATTTTAAAAACGGACTTTCATAATTCCCAAATATGTGTCGTCTCTTATTGAATACAACGAATTAGATTAGCGTTTGAAAATCGTACAAGACGTTCAACTTACAATGAGATCCATAATTCGTGAACGGTGGCAGTCCTATCCGAGCGCCATTCCGACTTCCACGTCTTAGGTTAATAAATTCTCAAACTTTTTCTGTAAATTCGTCTGTATGAACAGCGCACCGTTAATGTCGGCATTTCTATCCCCTGCACGGAATCCTATTGATGAACCACTCCGCAAACAATCTTAGGCAAAAATTACAATGTCAAGCTCACCGTGTGGATTTCACTTGCGTAAACTCATATCATTCTCCGTCAGGCAACCTTGATTCTGAGGTTCTGGGTTGATTGAGATGTTGTGTCCCTGGTGCAAAATTGAAATCTGACGAACCGAATCCTTGATTTGAACTGTTCTATGAATCTTAATGACTGAATGATTAATTAATATTCAATACATGACCAACAGTTTTGATTGTCGAATGCAAAATACTCAAACTTATCTACTCCAAAACCACGCTCAATCTAATTACCAGTGATAATTTTGGGAATCTGTTATAGGTAATGGATACAAAATTAATATAATCGTAACAGTTAGGAAACAAAATTGGGCAAACACGAAATCGGAGATCCTGTTGTAAAATAGGAATCAACCTCTCTCATTATGTTGTTAACAAACAAGCCCCTATCAATCAATTCTTGAATTATGCTCTCAAGTTCTAACTGGTTTCTAGTACAACAAATTGTTTTCTTTTGTTTAGCATCTATAAGCAAAGAAGGCTTGTTTGGAGAGGCCCGGGAATCAAATCAATGGCATGAGTGTCTCGAAGACCCCTTCAACAGTCAGTAAGTTCATGCCTCCCTAGTTTAAAGCAAGAGACTTCATTCAGGACGAGCGTACATTTTTTCTTTCGTATAAAATTCTCTCATTACAAACAATCTCAAGGTTAAACGTGTAATTCGTTACCGAGACCCTTTTGAATCTTGGGATTGAGTTTTGTTAGTTAGTATACTAATGCTATGTTGACGAACATAGAAAGTCATCCCCTTGCAATTCGTCTCTTTCCCAAGCATTCCCTTCATATGGGTTGGTCCATTGACATGAAGTACATTATACTTTTAGATGATTAGGAAAGTAATATATCCTATTGGTCTTTAGAGAGCGGGATTTTAACAAGTACCGTCAATAGGGTCGGACTTTTATTATCCCTTGAGCAACTTGATTTGAATGTTTCGCAAAGCTCGGTAGTATGTATGCCTAATGCAACCCACCTTTCTTAGTCATATATAAACCGTATAGAACATCGATTATAGAACTTCGATCCAATCTGTCATTATATTCACACTTCACTTTATTTCCGCAAATTGTTATGCTTTGCACAAAGAGAAATAGAAGTGTATTACGTTTCTTTTGACAAGGATGTTCATGAGATCAAAAGCACTCGAACTGCAAGACCATATCAACTATCTCATATATCCTAACTTTATTCTTTGACACTAAGCCTTAACCCTATTGATCAAGGGAGCCGAAAATAGATTTAATACATAATAGTATTTGTTGTAAATAACATCCTAGCAATATTACGCCACAACGTAAATATTAATTTCATCAATACGTCTCTGAGGCTATACTTTTTGAACTTCTAAACGTTGATTGTTCTTTTTCACAGATACCACCAACTCGTTCCACCATTGCCGAGACGCCACATTACGTTGCAAGGTGAACATAATGCCAAATACTGATATCACTCACATCAATTTACATCATACTTTAAACCCGTTTAATTAAACTTCTCGAACCAAGTAAAATGACAAGTCAAAGTAAATGTTCGAAATTAGAGTGTTTTCGTTCTCCTGACTAAGAAAGCACTTCATCAAATTAATCCCCAACTTGACATTATAGAATTGAACCCACACCAAATATCAACACTCAATGAAAACAAAGCAAATAATTTATCAATCCTATTAAAAGTATTGATCCACAGCTCACCCTCATATGGTGTAATATTCAAACAACCATCTAATAATCAACTTAAAATCAACAATAGCAATATTACTCTTACGATTGAAAGTGAAGTAGATCTTCTGAGAATCCAACATCTTTCTTACGAGCACAAGATTTACTATAACTACTTACACTCTCAATTTGGATTTAACTCTTATCTCGAAGGCTACATGAATTCATGATCTAGAAAAAGAAATGCGTTAATTCAATCGTTCAATATTTCTTCAATCAAGAATGCGCCTTTAATCTTTGTAGATAGATGCCTCGTCCATGACAATTGAACACTATCCTGTCATTATCCTCTCATCAAGGGATACACACAATTAAACTATTACTGATCTTTTGATATCTATGTAGGATGATTGATATCCCTCTGAAATTGATGAATAAATAAGTGAGTACAGAAGTTGTGTGTTAATGCAAGTACTAGAAGAATCGAAGATTGAGCCCCTTGAAAAGTAGTCGTTGATTATCAAATTGGTTAAACTATCTTTCTGCTTGTACACATATCCCTCAAAATGAATCAAACAAAAACGATCTGCACCAATAAAGCAAATTAATAATACAACCCTCTCTCATAAGCCCGCTTTATGAAAACGACCCATCTTTATGTGCTCTTTCTCCCGAAAATGTACACAAAGAAGCAGATGATTCTTTCATAATTCTGCAATATTCAACAGAACGATTTGTTGCCTGAATGAATCAAAAGAAAACAACTATGAGTTATTCTCTGTATGATCGAAAATCCACCTAAGTGTAAACACAATTCGTGTATGACTTCCTCCTATTCAAAGATGCTTCCAAGAACCATATAGAACGTATTGGCGCTTTTGATGGCTTGAGCCTGCACATGTCGAACCATAAGAGCATCTCGTCAATCTTAGATTTCCACCCTATCTATAAAAGTGAGCAGACTAGCAACATTTCATCATATTCCTTAAAAACAATATACCAACATCTTATTGTCAATACCCCATTGTGTACTATTTCAGTTTTTCCAAAATCCATTCAAATTCAGGATATCTGTAATTCTTGAGTGCTGAGACATCATTACGAAGTCGAAATTCATTCACTCTAACACCCCACCTCAACAGCACCACCAATGCCTAACCTCCAGTCTGTCAAGCTTTTAGCTACTGACCAGCCTGCACTATTCCACCTTTATACATCTAACCCACCGACAATCTTCGCCTCGTTTTTTTATGTCAGTAGATGAGAAGCACAACTTCTTACACCTTGTCATACTCAATTCAGAGGCAGGCTCTGAAGCATCACCAAGGCCTACTCGGATCATTCGGGCTCCACTTCGCAGGCTCTGCATCGTCCACCCCATACAAATACCTCCCTGAGATTTACAAAACATAATCCCTTTTCACTTTCCTGTCCAACATGACCAAATAATTACCCCATTTAAATGATTAAACAGCACAAAAAAACCAAGCTAATGAAACAAACAATATAACACATTTTAAAACAACTAATTAATCACTTATATGCAAAGTCATGATAATTACTCCAACTTCTCAAAACTTCAAATTTTCTACACTCGCCAGATTTCATTCCAAACTAAAAAGCATTTCTAAATTTAGATTGCTTATAAACAGATGATACAAGTACCATTTCAAAACAGCATAAACTGAAGTGTCCAGTAAAACAAAATATAGACAATTTTTATATCAATCCACATTAAAAATTAATTCTCCCTGAAAAAATGGATTGAGATAACTAACTTATTCTCGAGATAACTTTCGATTACGTTGTAAAGTATCTAAAAAATGCTACATTACCATAGACACAAAAAGACATAAACATCCAGAAATTTACAAACCCCATAAAAAATATAGGAAAAATTCAATGTGAATAATCCCACCTTTGTGGTCTTCCCTCAAATAATCCATCTATGAGAAAATCCCAAGAATAATTCCTATAGCTTTGTTGCTAATTTCTCCTAAATCACTAAATGAAATGTTTACCTGCTAATAATTACCTTAATTTCAGCAAGTTAATGTATTTTTCATTTAATACTTTTAAAATCATAAAAAAAAAAAATTCAATAACCCCTCCCCCTGCCACCCCTGCCCTCCTCATCTCCCTCCTCTTCACACCAAACCACCACACAACCCTATCACCGCCCCAAACCTCATCACCGCCCTATACCAGCCACAAACCCCACCCAACCTCATCACCCTCCTCTTCTACCCGTCCATGGTTCGTGGTTGCTAGACCTACCCACTCACAACACCGACAAACCCTTTCGAATCCCTGAGCCTAAATTTGTACACGGAATACAACCC
>SNQN01011177.1:6798-19692 GCA_008642245.1 Bassia scoparia | reverse complement strand
TCGAGTAACGGCCTCATTTCAAAACAAATTCTGCAAATGATCACATTCCTTTAAATAGTCTCAACCAACCTCTGCAAGTATCGGCAACTGTTGTCCATATATGCCTATACATCACTGCCAAAACACTAGAAGCTCGGCATATATTTCTACTTCCAAAAGATAAATATCCTAAATAACTTTTCCAAAAAGAATAACATCAAAATCATCGAAAAACCTATCGAGCTGATCTGTCTGTTTCCCCTTGCTGGTACCTTACAGAAACCATTTCATCTTTGTTTCCGGTGAATTAAGAGCACTACTGCTTCTTGCAACAATGGCTTTCAACCTTTTTGAGGATCAAACCATTTACGACCAACTACCCTGAAGGATTCGACCATAGGTATATACACAACACTAATTCAAAGGGAAAACTTTCTAACCTAATCTATGAGGGAAAGCTTAGCACCCTCACGCCACCAACCTACTATGACCCTATGACACCATTGAATAACCCTAACTATTAACTAAGCCTAAAAGAACTCCTTTAACCTACAAAAAGACTCACGACACAGAGGTTTCTTGGAGATTGTCTGCCCAATCTTATCCTCACTTTTAAATCCCAAAGAACAACATCTCCACTAATACCTCTCAACCCATTATCTCTTAAAAAGTGTGCGCATAGTCCTAATCTCATCTTGTTTTGAATTCTGAACTGGGTTCTTAGAACCTGTTATCAAATAATAAGCAACTTGTGTTTTCACGATGAAGATTGGCACTAATTGCACCGCCACTGCATTTATACAACACCAAAGTACTTTCAGCTGATCTCCTTACTCCACAACTGTGAGAAAAGCATGAACTACCGCCAATGTATCCATCAACACTCGTGCGAGTAATGCCACTGAATCTCCTTTATTGCCCACTTAGGAACCCCAGCATATAGAAATAGACCAGACAAATGTTCCAATACCTGGAAGTGTGGTTCTATCAACAGGAACCACAATAGATATGCCTGTTCACTATCCTTAATAATCAAATTTAACATTTATAGCATACACCACAGCCACAATCAAAGCTTTCCCACACCAATACCTAAAGATCCTTGCTAACACCTTCACAATGCAGATTCCCCTGTGAGTTGCTTGCAACACTCAGCCACACAAGCACATACGAAAACAAAAACACATAAGTCTACTAAGACTGATTTAATAGAAGTAAGGACCCAATCACTCCCTCGTAGTACAGCTGCAGGCCCTTCAACATCTGGTTCCCTTACATGACAACATCAAGTTTTTAGTGTGTGAAATTAGGTGTATCAGTAAAGCCTTGTTGCTCTTCATAGCAAACTTTTTCGAGCCAAACTCCTTCAGTAACCTTTTTGGTATAGTGCCTCTAGTAGAATCCTCACCGTTTTGCCTCTAAACTGCAAGCCAAGAAGAATCCTAATTCTCCCATTCCATGACGCATTCAAATTCACTCTACATAAGTTAGGCAAAACCTCCATCAGCATAGCACCCTGAGTAGTAGCACCTCATACGAAATCAGTCACTAAATTTAGTACTACAATTAAGAGGGTCCCCGTACGGTTTTATAACAACAATTTTGCCACTGTCTCCCCTGGTAAATCATTCTTCATTATCTGACGTGGCCACATCTATTCATACTCAGCCCTTGGTCTTGCTTCCACATCCATACAGGCTTTCTCCAACTTGTACAACATTGCGGAACAACTGTATCCCTTACAACCAGAGGAGTGTTGCTTCAACAATATACCTTTTCCTTTCAAAGTATCCATTTAGAAGAGCAGGTCTTTCACATCCAATCTGACGAACAACTTCTATTCAATATGCAGCAGCACTAAGCCAATTAATATTTCTAAGCCCTACTATTAGCCTACCAGGGCAAAGGTTTACATCATAATCTATTCCTTCTGTTGATTGTAACCTTTTGCACAACTAGGCTTGCTTATTTCTCACACCTATGTACCAACGTCATCCAGATTTCTTTTCTTGAGACCCATTTTTGTACCAATTCACCTGACCTCTCTTGGTCTAGGGGCTACACAGATGCAAACTTCATTCCTTCTGGAATTGATTCAACATCAATCTTTGCGCATTGCTAGAACCCCACAGGATCAGTTAAGCCATTTATAGTCAGTTGGCTCTCCGCACTTTAACCACGACATGAATAAGCACAAAGTCTTCTTCGCTGCCTAAACACTTTCTTCACACTCACTGTCTGAAATCCTATTATTCCCGTGGTTACTAATTTAATTCATGGATTCAGGGGATGAGAAGAAATGTACTTTACAAACCTTGTTGTAGAAATCGTCATTTCCCTCAGCTGCTCCTTTTTCATTGTGTTTTGCGTGACACACCAGGCAAGAATCATGATCCCTTCCTCTTCCGCTGAGACAACCGACATCAGGATTCTCCGATCGTGTTGTTTCCCCTTAGCTTCTCGTAACCTCAAGGTTCGAGTTGTATTCATAATTGTTCGATACTGATCGATCGTGTTTCCCCATAGAACTTCTTGACCTGTCTATCCACTTTAGGAACCATCAGGTCTTGAGTTCCCTATCTGTAATCCTCTTCATTTTCTTTCTCTAGGCTCAGCGACCACTCATTTTCTGTCCCAGTGGAGTAGCCTATCGTTAGTCTTGCTCTTCATTTTGAAACCAGAACAATGGTCCCAATGACCTCAAGGCAAGCACCGGAATAAGCCTCATCAGTATCAACCTGCTGCCATCATCAGAAACATGGTTAAACTCACTCAAAACAACATGAACACGTTCCTCAACACACGAATCTCTGTTAAAAAACTCTAATCTTTACATAGAAGACAATCCGATAAAAAATTCCCTCATCACTCTAAGGGTCAAAATTATCAACTGCGTTCTTCCATTATTATTACAAAAGTCTGCATCCAAAGACACGAAAGTATGACATATTGGTATTTCTACCCTTTAGGAGTCGTCATAAGTATTCCTTCAGTTATTAGGTCTTATGAGCTCCTACTCTCATAGTACAAGCAGGTGCGCCGTCACTACGCACTATCCGCGCCGTCAGTAACAAGCCACTTAACCCCAGTAAACTCTTAGGGAGACCAACTATTCAAGATAAGCATTGTTACTGGCCATCTCCTCAAAGAGTTCTCATTCTTCTATTCCAACAACACCATTTTCTAATGTGTTCTAGGAGCTAGAAGTTGTGAAACTATACCATTTCCTACTGCACATCACCGGATAAACGTCAGCAATTTCCAATTCACTAGTACCATGTTCTAGCTCTACCGAAACCACAGCTCCTGCTCGAAAAGCTTGTTTCTCCACCGGGTTTTACCAAGAACAGTAACCACTGCTTCAAAATGTATCATCTTTTGAGTGAAGACATGATCACCCAGAGTGATACCATCTGGAATAAGTCAATCAACAATACAGCAGACATATCTATGACCTCTGTTACTTCAATATTGAACTCTCTGGAAACCCACATAATCAATGTTCAGAATAAACTTCATCGAGGATTTACTCTCATAAGTACTCAAAACCAGTTTTAGGCTTAAAGATTTCATTACCATGTTTCCCTTTGACACATTCTGAACAAACTAATCCTGCTTCATACTTTGATGTAGGTAGAAGTCCTAGCTACCGTCTTGAGACTTATGTATTACTTCTAGACTGTCAAGCATTGCATGTCCAAATCTCTTATCCCCAAATCCATCTGATTCTATCTAAACTAGCTCTCAAACAAGACAACTAGATCATTGAGAATTGGATCCAATGATGTAATGTGAAACATCATGTCTCCTGGTTCCCTCACATCTAAGTTATCTGTTTTGGAGTTGACTGATGTGACCATGTTTGCTGTGAAACTCAACTCTATTACCTTTTCACACAGTGTATGAAGAATGTCAATAAGTTATTGCAACCTTCAACATCATATACTTCATCAATTGCAGTTTTCGAAGCTGTCTTAGCCTACCATTAAACCTAAACCAACGTCGCCCGCATCGATTCCCTTGCTGTTATCTCCAAAGGTACACACTTCCGCCAATCAAAGCTACTAGTGAGGGAAAATTGCTCCTTTATCTCCGGACTTATTGTCCCTTTGAGTATGCACTTTGGCTCAACCGGCTATTTTTTACCCTCTTGCTTCATTGATGATATAATTCTCTATATATACCTTGTGCTAATCCTTTTGTGCAACTCACAAACTCTCTCTCTCTTCAAAGTGCTTTGTTTCCTGACAACCAAAATTTAAAATCCAAAAGCACTGTTCATCTTCTTCTTCGATCACAAGAAATTATGGGAAGAAAATCAAACACCAGTGTTAKKAAAGGAAGAGGAAGGGGTCAATCCAGTGATTCCTCACAATCACAGAGGGTCACTGAAGTGAACCCTAACCCTCAGCAACCCGAGAGAAAGGCAACTGAACTACCACCTACTGATTCTTCRAAAACTTCCACTTCCACAAAAGCTAACCCAAATCCACTACAGAAAAGCACCCTCACCATCAATAACGTCCAAAATCAGTTCAAAAGAAATAGTGCCTCATGCAAATCCAACTGAGACTGGTGGTTCCACCATCAAGGAACTAACAAGTTCTCAGGGGGAACAGATGCATGAVACACAAGGAGATTTAAATCAGGAGTTCGAGAAGGTTGTTGCTGGGGATGAGGAGGTAGAAATTACTGGTCAAAAGGAGGGGTTACCTACGGTGATCAGCTCAGTCAGAGGGAGACTTCGTTCTACAGTAAAGAAGGAAGAAGAGGAACAATCATCTGGTTCTGAGAGGGGAACCAAGAGAAAGGCAGCTGCAGCCAAACCACCTCGTTCTATAAAAGGTAAGTCTGTAGAGTCTCCAATCACTGGTTSTACTTACTTAGGTGCTAGAGTAGTGTCATCTGGCTGTCGAGTTGAGGTTGGTKATTTTGATGTGCCTGCTCTTTTCGAATATAAGGWTTTGATTGAGTATCAAGGATGGATGTCCTTATTTGATTCTTCTGCTGCGAATGTGTCTAGTGTTAGAGATTTTTATGTGAATTTAAAACAATTGCCTGATATGTCAATCGGTTCAAATGTTGGAGGTGATGATGTTAGTATGTCTGTTGCTTCTTTGTCAAGTATGTTAGGAGTACCCAGGGATGGGTTTGATAAGTATTCAAGTGATTGGTGGCCTATGTTGGTAGGGGTCACACCTGATGAGATTTATGACTTTCTGTTTGGTGGGAAGATGCCTAAGAAATATGTTGTGTTTAAGTCTGTTGATCTGAAGGAACCACTCATGCTGGTTCTCCACTCTCTATGCAACAAAATCCTGCTTCCCAGGGCTCAAGGAAGGGGAACAGTATGCATCATGGAGATGGTACTGATCTACTTGATAATGAAGAAGATAAAGATAAATCTTCCTTCCTTGATGCTTGATCACATCATGAACTGTTATGGTTCATCCAATGATTCTCTGCCCTATGGATCTATCATCACCCAATTGCTTAAAAACAACAAAGTTAGCCTAAGTGGATCCACTGCACTAGTTACAGTGTTCACTAAGGCTATACTTAAGCAAAAGGGTCTTRATATTGGAGCTGATGTGTTAAGGTTGAAGTTCGAGGAACCAGTGGAGGTTAAGCCCCCTCCAAAGAAGAAAGCCAAGGCAGAGGAACCAGCAAGTCAGAATGTGGTTCTGGAGAGGATGGAGAACCAGGAGAAGACTCTTGGTAAAYTGATGGAGCTGGTCCAGGGAATCTTAACTTCTTTTAATACCAAAATTGAGTAGATGGAGAAGGAGCTAGCTGATACCCAGTTGTTGTTACTCACAGTTCCATATATCAAAGCTCAAATGGCTCCCGGTATTGACTATATTTCCCCAAAGACTCAGGTTTCAGCCATGGCTGCTGCAAGCAATTTGGTGGTTCCTGGTATAGGGGAACCAGTACGTACTGATGATAGCAGCAACATGAGGATCCTAAAGATGAGGAAACAGTTAAGGAGGATGAAGAGGTCGAGGAAGAAGTTGATGATGATGATGAAGCAGATAATGAGGAAGAAGAAGCTGAGCATCATGATGATGAGGAGGAAGAGTATGATGGAGAGGAGTGATGCTGTTTGCTCCTATTTTCCCTCCCCTATTTCTTTTGCTTCTTAAAATAACTGATTATGTTGGTTTGTAACTATTCTCYCYTATCCACGAACATTTCTTCTATGTGGATTAGGGTCCTTTTGGTTGAACTTTGATGGCTTGTATGGACTATAACTTTTGCTATGTGATGATATGTTTAACTAATTGTCTTTTTGCAACATAACACTTGAATGGTGGTCGATGCCACTGTATGGATGAGCACATATAACAATTTGTGCACATCACTTCACTTGAGAAATTTTAAATGATGCCAAAAGGGGGAAATAGTGTCAAAGTTGAAGCCTAGAATCCACTAGTTTAGATTGAGTCTGCTAGTTTTTGTTTGAGTCAAGTGTTAGTGTTTGCTAACTTGTTCATTGAGTCAATGAGTCTGCTGGTTGTGCTCAATTTCTTTTGAGTACCAAATTGAGGTTTTCTGTTTCTMACATGCTTGTTTGCAGGAACTTCGATTAGTTTGTCATCATCAAAAAGGGGGAATTTTTTGGGTCCCTTAAGTTTTGAGTGATGACAAACCAATACAGGGAACAGGACACTTAATTGTTAAAATAGGTTTTTTGGGAATCAGCTGTTATAGGATACCTGTTTCCCTAGACAAGTTAATACTTATTGTGTATATATATTGAAACTAACTTGTTTTGTTACAAGGAACAGCTGAATAAACACAAAGCTCATATACTGGTGCAGAACTAGTAGGAGCTGTTTCCTTGACTGTTATACTGAAAAACAGTCATATACCTGTTATTGCATCTTAACCATGTTACATGTGTAGTAATTAGGTTGATTATTCCAAGACTTGAAGTATGAAGCCTTTCGAAGTCATTCGAAGAAAGAGGTTGTGCTCATAATTGAAGTATTCTAAGGAAGATTCAAGGTCTTGAAGATTACATGAAGAATAGAAGAAATGCTACTCAAATGATTAATATAGGAAATTCATGTAATATGCTCTGTAGTTTGACTTATATGCTTTGGTTTAAATGCTTATATGTGTTTCGAGTTATGGTATGAATTCTGGTACAAGATTGGAACAAAATTCATAACATACTCAATTAGGGAACCAGGCTGGGGAACCAGCTGTGTCCCTGAGTGGAATTATGGATGCGGTTCTGAAAAAGAACTTTTCTTAAAATATTTTGTAAAAAATATATTTTGGAAATTCTATATGGTAGCATCGTGGTTTGGTTTTTTATATGTGATGGCAACTAAAATWTTCCAATTCTACACCGTGACCTCAAGGTTTTGCAAATTACACATCGTGGCCTCGAGGTTTTATTTTTACATATGGTGGCATGATCCAACTTAATACAATTCCTAACCCACTTCCCCAAACCACCCCCCACCCTCTCTCTCCTCTCTTACCTCCCAACTACAAGCAACCACCTCCTCACCACCTCACCAGCTTCCCCACCCACCGCACCAGCGCAGTAGCCCCCACACGCAGCCCCATCTCTCTCCTCCCCCACGCTGCCAGACCAACCTCACACCACCTGCGAAGGCCGCCAATAATAACCACACCACAAGACGTGCTGCCACGAGCCCACAGACCCACCCACAACTGCATCACCGCCACCACACTCGTGATTCTCTCTCCATCACCAATTTAGGGTTCTTCCCTAATTATTCCCCAATTCGAAAATTAGGGTTCTTCCCCAATTTTCCCCCAATTCGAAAATTAAATTCAATTATTGTTATTCGATTATATTCGAATTGAATCTAGCGACTGAAATTGTACTTGATTTTTGAATTTAATTCCCCCCAAATCAAATTAGGGTTTTATAGATTTGGGGGGGGAAATTGATTTGGGGAAAATTAGGCAATGTTGGTGACTTGAGGTTGGTGGCCGTGAGCTCGTGGCGGCACGTCTCATGGGGCAGCGACGAGTCTGCGACAATGGTTGGGTTGTGGGGGTGGCAGGGGCTGCGCAGTGGTGGAGGGCTGTTGTGGGGTTTTAGGCTTTTGCAGTAATAATGTGGTGTGGTGGCCTGATATGCTATTGCAATGGGGCTGGGTGAGGTGAGGGAAGAGAGAGAAAGGTGGTGGGGTGGTTTAGGGAGGTGGGTTAGATGGTTAGGAGTAGTTTRAAGATGGGTCATGTCACCATATAGAAAATTAGAAGTTGGAGGCCACGATGTGTAATTTACAAAAACTCGATGCCACTGTCTAGAATACGCAAATTTATGTTGTCACCGTGTGTAAAAAGTAAAACTTCGATGCCACCATATAGAATTTCCCAATATATTTTGAAAATTTTTTTTTTGCAGCTGGAAACATAGATGAGAATATATTTGTTACCTTAAACCTAGGAGTATCTATCTTGTTCGATTCTATCCTTATGATCAAATCGAACAATATAAATACTTTCCTTAAATCTCATCTTGCCTTGCACGGCAAGTAGAGAGATTTAAGGAAACTAGGGTTAAGGTCAACAAGTATGCATATACTCATCTATACTTCTAAATTCCACACATCTCTCCACGGATTAAAAGAGCATATTTTGGAGAGAAAACATAAAAGCATAAAACCCTACTTTGAGTCATACACAAGAGCATTAGTCGAGTATTCTAATTTCTCTTATTTGCTTATTATAAGTAAATTAAAAGAGAGAAAAGTTGATATTGTGAAGGAATTCAACATAGGTGTTGAATGTCTGGTGAGTGTTTGTGAGTTCAAACACAAGTTGGACTTACGAGTGTGAGTTGAGTGGACATTCAGAGTTGAGTGTGGGGTGTGCTGGTTCCCGGAGTAGGGAAACATCAGAGTGAGTGTGTTCATTGTTTTTCGGAGTAGATCAATAAAAGAACATAGGGTAGGGAGACGTAGCCCAGAGTTGGGTGAACCTCGTGAAACTTTGTGTGTCCTTTATTATTTTGTTTACATTCCGCTGCTTACAGTAACAAGCCCAACTGGTTCCTCATAATAAGTCCGAAAAGAAAGAAAAATTGGTAATAGATCGAAATGCTCAATTCACCCCCCCTCTTGAGTATCATAAAACCTTCACACACATAGACGTTCTCGTATAAAACACAGCAAATTATGCCTTGCTCTCATTCATGGAGGGGTATGCAGGGTATAATCCAGACAAAATGGCCAAAGAAGACATGGAAAAGATAACCTTCACCACTCTGTGGGGACTATACTGCTACACCGTGATGCCTTTTGGGTCTTAAAAATGTAGGTGCCACATACCAACGAGCTGCCACTGCTCTACTTCATGACATGATACACAAAGAAGTGGAGGTCTATGTCGACRATATGATCATTAAGTCAAAAGACCGCGAAGGACATATCGTTGCACTAAGGATGTTCTTCTAGAGGCTCCGACAGTTCAACATGCGTCTTAATCCGCAAAAATGCGCATTCGGGGTTACTTCAGRCTACCTCTTAGGTTTCATCATCAGCTCTCGAGGCATCGAGATCGATCAAGCAAAGATCAAAGAAATCATGTGACTCAGGCCACCACAAAATGAAAAGGAGATACGAGGGTTCTTGGGTCGACTCTAGTACATCAGCAGGTTTATATCCAAGCTYACAATGGTCTGTGAACCCATCTTAAAGAAATTGAAGAAAGGTGCAACAAAGAAATCGAATGATAGTTGCCAACAAGCTTTCGACAGGATCCAAGAGTATCTCACCAATCCTTCTGTGTTAGCTCCTACTCGCCC
This sequence comes from Bassia scoparia, assembly GCA_008642245.1. Classification (NCBI taxonomy): domain Eukaryota; kingdom Viridiplantae; phylum Streptophyta; class Magnoliopsida; order Caryophyllales; family Amaranthaceae; genus Bassia; species Bassia scoparia. Next base: position 9,914 of record SNQN01011177.1, on the reverse strand, counting down.
TGGGCTTCCATTACGGCTTTATCTTACAGCAACAAGCACCGTTGTTGGAGCAATGCTCGCTCAAGAAATCGACATCAAGGAAAGTGCAAAATACTACCTCAGCAAGAAGCTCCTTCTATACAAGGAACGCTACTCTGCTCTAGAGACACTATGCTTGGCTTTAGTGTGGGCATCGCGAAAGCTTCGACATTACTTGCTCACACATACCGTACACATCGTATGCAAAGGGGATTCTCTGAAATACCTCTTTGAAAAACCAGCAGTCAATGGATGCATGTCTACATGGATGGTTATGTTCGCYGAATTTAACCTTAAGTTCGTGCCTCAAAAAGGCATCAAAGGAAGCATTGTCTCCGAATTCTTAGCAAACTCTCCAGACAAGGTCCTTTCTGAGGACTTTGACTTTCCCGATGAGGAACTTATGATGACCGAGGAAGACAGTTGGTCGTTATACTTCGATGGTGCATCTAATAAAAAAGGATGTTATGTTGGAGTGCTTCTAATCACACCGCAAGAGGAGCACACCCTAGTTWTCGTCAAGCTCTACTTCGATGTCACTAACAATGCTGTATATTACGAAGCATGTATTTAGGGTCTAAAAGACTGCCATTGCGCTTAACGAAAAGGAGCTACGGGTATATGGTGATTCCTCACTCATCATAAACCAGATTTCAGGCCGATGGAACATTGCATCAGTCCTATCTCCAGAACATTGTATCCCAGGTAGACAAAATCGAATATACCTACCTATGACGTGAAGACAATCAGTTCGCAGATGCACTAGCAAAGGTCGCATTCATGGTGCGAATTCCGAGTTCAGTGACCCAAATGCCCTTAGTGATTGAGCGAAGACAAGAACCAACATACGTCTGCACTTAAGACGAAACAAATGAGGTGCCCAACCTCGATCTAGAAGATGGTACAAAGACATCAAAGACTACCTAGAAACTAGTGAATACCCTTCTAATGCAACAAAAAAGCAACAAAGGGCTTTGAGGCGTGTCGCATCTCTGTACCTGCTTCAAGGCGGAGAACTCTACAAGCACCACTATGGTCTCCAACTACTTTGCATCACTCAACAAATATGTAAAACAGTCATGGAGCACGTCTATGACRAGATCTGTTGCACCCACATGAATAGCAAGCTCTTGGCCTCTAAGATCATCAAATTAGGGTATTACTGGATCAGTATGGAAAGGGATTGCATACAATACGTTTGTACGTGCGACACCAGCCAAAAATACTCCAATGCATAACATGTTCCTCCGTCTCTCATATCCACGTTTGTCTCTCCATGGCCTTCCTCCACGTGGGGGATAGACATAATAGGGAAGATTACGCCGCCTGGGTAAGGAGGTCATGAATTCATACTTGTGGCCATAGATTACTTCACAATGTGGGTCGAGGCAACGTCATATGCTAAGCTCCAGGCTAAGCACATGGCAAAATTCATAGAAAACAACATCATTTGTCGCTATGGGGTCCCTCACGAAATCATTAGTGACAACGACACCCACTTTCAAGTAGAGTGTGCGGATCTGATTGCTAGATATAAGATTCAGCGGCACAAGTCATCACCATACAGGCCACAAGCCAATGGGGCAGTTGAAGCAGCTAACAAAAATCTCAAAACAATTATCTTTATGATGACGGTGAATTATCGAGATTGTCCGCAAAAGCTACACTTCCCYCTATGGGGTTACARGAYCTCTATTCGCACTTCAACGGGAGCTACTYCATTCTCASTRGTCTATGGTGCCGAAGYTGTTCARCCAGTAGAACTAGAGATCCCGTCYCTAYGCATTGTCYTAGAAWGSAAACTCCCAGAAGTTGAATGGGTAAGGGCAAGATTCGATGAGTTAGCTTTGCTCGACGAAAAACGGCTAGCAGCCTTGCATCCTGTGCAAGCATACCAAAAGAGGGTCGAACGGTACTTCAACCAGCGTGTAAAATCACGAGGCATCAAGGAAGGTGATTTGGTTCTTAAAGCACTTCACAAAACATTCCTAGATCCTCGGGGCAACTTTGGTCCTAATTGGHTGGTCCTTACCAAAAGGGGAAGTTCAACTAATGGACACGAATGGTGATAATTTCTACAACCTCACCAACTTAGACCAGCACAAGAAGTACTATGTCTAAGGCATACACGCGCAGCGCGTCTCAGCAACACAATAGCACCGTGCATCAGAACTACGAATGGCCTAATTCCTTATGGGATATGTAGGCAGCCTTGCCTAGGGGCTCGGCCACAATAACAAGTGCCCTACTTGTTTTGGGATTAGCAAGTGAATCACAGTCAAGCGGMAATTGGATGAAGTTTTCTTCAACATGCTCAAAGTAAAGACAATGTATAAAAAGCAATGCAAGTTTGTAATTTAGTACTACTTGTAATTAAAATCGAGCAATTACAATGCAAAAGGAAACTTCAAGCTCTAAAGTTCACTTATTACATGCAAAAGCGGCTCGTAAGCCAATCACTTTTATTCACTCATAAATAAAACAAACATTAAACAAACATGAGTTGTGGAATAAAGCAATCAATCCTTCCTATCCTTTTCTTGCTCCTTGACATCATCTTTCTGCACACCCGAGCTTTCACCTTTAGGCTTCCTCACCCTTTTGCGTCTCTTAGGTCTATCTTCCACAACAGTCTTCCCTTTTCCTTTAGCATCCCCWCCAAGCATCTCTTTAGGCCAAAGTCTTCTTTCAGCAACATTAGAGTTAATCCTCAATGGAGGAAGTCTTTCGAGCCTACTCCAAATGGGCACATTCTTGGGACCAAGTCTGTCCTTAGCAGAAATAGCTCTAGTCTTAGCAACAGGGGTCTCAGTAGAGTCATAGTCCAGCCGCTTACTCTTTTAATGGTCCTTCTGCTTCGCACGTCTTGCCTCAGCACGGCTCATCACATCAGTGGCATTCATCCAGACACGGTAATGAGCAGAAATCTTGTGGTCACCTCGAGCAGGTACGGTCACCTCAAGTGTAGAATGGGATTCCCGAATTGCCTCATCACCCTTGACGAGAAATAAAAGGTCAACACAGTCAAGCTAGCGACGCGCACATAGGAAGACAAGCGAATATGCACCATACTCCTAATACCCCACCAAGGGACAGTC
>SNQN01011176.1:3724-19694 GCA_008642245.1 Bassia scoparia | reverse complement strand
AATGATCATCATGCTCTCCGTAGAATTGACATACAGTCTGGAGAATGTGATAAAAGCAATCAAGAGAGAAGTATTTGAGAATTTAATAGAAGGCAACAATATTATCATAAGTGTTTGATGATTATATATTTAATATGTAAAAACGACTATGGGTCTCATGTTCCTTTTTACTAAAAAAGCAAAATCAAAATCTTATAAGGATGTTAGGTACTATGTAATATATAGCAAGATAAGGTCTAGTTGATAAATATAAAAGGTTGATAGCTATGTAAAAATATAAGGAAAAGAGGCAGTAGGTGCCTTTGTAAATAAAAAATGTGGTATAAGAAAAGAATGTTGTAAGTTGAAATTACTTGAGCGGAAATAGACGCTCTGATTGAGCTTTTTAATCGACAAACCATTATTTGATGGATTTATCAATGATACATATAGTCCGTGATATTGTATTACTCTAGATGATAGAGGGTGGAGAAGTAGGGGGGCGGCCACGCAACAATCTTTTTTTTAAATAAAATAGTATTTTACAAAAGTTTATAAGGAGAATAAGACTATCTTGTAGAATTGGGGCCAACGAGGCTAATATACAAAAATAATTGTCTTAAGCCACCTCCATATAAAATAATTTATCCTGGATTCCGCCCTAACTGCAAACAATGTGAATGGAGGTTTTTAATAGCCCTCAAGGAATAATCTCTTATACCTGCAAAGAGTTATTCCATCCCAACTAGCGGGTGATTGGTATCTTGTGATCACTCATCGCTTGGACACCATGCTTAATAATTACTTACACAAATTGTACTTCTTCCTTCTCCGCATAAAGACTCAGCATGGGTTTTCGCAAAGAACAGCACTTTATTCAATTGGAAAAAGTACCACTAGATTCATAAGAAAAAAGAGCTAGCCCCCCCATAACCCCCAAGGAAGAAGAACCCCACAAAATTATGGGAAAATGAAACAGAGGTTGTCTCAAGTCTCCCTGGAAGCTTTTCAGTGGGAGATAGTTGATATAAGAATGCTCTGAAACAAAAGTTGTGTTATATTCTGTTAAGTATGGTGTTAGGGATCATAAAAATTGACTTCCAATAAGAAAAATAGCCATATAAGTACAAATTAATAAGACAAAAGTAGTGAAACTCTTTCTGCATTATGACCAGGTCTATTCTTAGCACATTATATTAGTTTGAATATTCCTAGTCAATCATTGGATTATCAAAAAATTAGAATCCAATGAACAAATTATTGAAAATAAATAAGGAATCTAAAAAAAATAGATAAAGATGAAAGAATATTGTAAATAAATTATTACATATATAAGTTTCGGAAAATTGTCATTGATTCCAATCTGTGGAAAATCAACCAATGGAATTGATTCAGGACATCCTGACCATTTTTGTTCTTCATTGTCTGGTATACTTAAATGAAAAATAAATATATTCTGATGTTATGCAAATTTGATACTCGACACTTGAGTTTGATCCATGACTTGGCAGCCATTGGGGAGCAAGCCACCGTCTGGAAGGTTACGAATGTTCCAGAATTGCGGTGTTTTGTAGCTGTAGATTTTGAGTTTTTGCTATCAAAATTATAAATTGGGTTTCTTAAGTGGAATTTTATGGAACAATATACAAACGGCATAAAATGTATATGTATTAAGTTTAATTTTTTTGTTAATTTTTGGAATTGTTTGATAAATTTTTAAGAAAATTAAAAATAAGGAATTGTTTGAAATTCCTGAAATTTGTTGAAAATCTTATTAAGAAATCTAAAAAACGCTAAAAATAAATTAAAACTATTTTGAAAATGAAAACATATTTTTAAGGGTGCTTTTGCAAAAAAAAAAAAATGTTCTAGTCACTTGTGGAAACACTTGTTTTTTTAGGATATGTAAAGACTTAGTCTTCTGATTAACTTGTGTGTTGTTAGTGGGGTATTTATATTTAGCCATCTTGGAATTAGGGAAAATGTGCTGCGCTATTCTTTTGGCTGTTTCTTCTAATGAAAGAGATGACTAAAAGTGGTATGCTCTTACCATAATTACTAGACCTATAGAAATGAGGGAGCAACACTTGGAATTTTGGATCTTTACGCTAGAAATTTAAACAATGAGGGAAACGATCATAACAATTTCCGACTTGCTAGCGGTCATTACTCTCATGGACACTTAATAATCTTTACCAACCGTTGATTGGTGACGGAAATTTAACTGTTCGACCGTTTGTATTAACAGACGGAGTTTTGCGACTGTTTAAAAAAACTAAAACGGTCAATAAATGTACAAAATTGTCAATGAAATTCTGTTAGTTTTTAAAACACGATAGGTAAATTTTAAGAAGAGTTTGGAATTTTGCATCCACTTCTTAAACGGTTGTAATGGTATTTCACCGACGAGGGTCAATAAAGTTGAACTTTAAACAGGCTTTTTGTTGTTGTGTTATTATAGTGATGTTAAAGGACGGATTCGGACAGGGTTCTTGGATCAAGACACCGGATTCGTTTTTTAGGGTAAGATCCTATCTACGGATCCATCAGGGTCCTAATTTGATGACCGGATCCAGATCCGTATGGATCTATGGATCCGGGTACATATACCATGGATCTAATGGATCTTTCTTAATTTTTCACTTCAAATGAAAAACAACAAATATGAAAAAATTTTAATTAATTAAAGCTAAACAACATAATTTCTTACGTCTACATTATCGTGAGTTTTACAAAGCAATCCATACATGATTAAAAGATTTAAGTATTTAACGTACGAGAAAAATAAAGTTTCAAGACAAATATACTTTTGGATTTAGGTATATATTGTTTGGGTACTATCAAAATAAATGGATTAGTACATTCTTCAATAGTATTACTATTATCCAACCATATTTTTTTTTTTTTAAAAATGGGTAAACGGATCTGAACAGCGTCCGGAGAGGAGGACTCCGATCCAGGATCCGTTTTTCCAAAAGTAGGAGATATATCTACCGGATCCATCAGGGTCTAAATTTTTGGATCCAAATCCGTAAAATGGATTTGAATTCCTCGGATCCGAGCAGGTCTTTACCACTGCCTGTCTATGTTATATAGATACCGCTGCGGACCAAATTAGTTTATAGGAAAAGCATTTCATGAGATTGGCACTATAATTTTAGTTTCCTCAAAACACACAGAGGGAAGTAGTTAATATCATTCAGTCTTCTCCCACTAACAGATAGACTACGGAATACAATGGTAAACTTCGAAATTAAGACAGCATGTTCGAATGCTTGTCTGGTTTCTGACTGCAACACAGCATGATCAAACAAAGAAGAACACCTTTCTATTATATTTTTTACTGCTATTGGTTTTAATATATTGAAGAATTACTGGTTATAGATGTTGGGAAATTAAAGAAGGCTGATATTTTGTTTGTATATAAGATTGTTATGATGTATTTGCTAAACAAGCCAACATATCACAGTGAGCTTCGTGCAGACTTGACAGCAGCAGCAATCATCAGGGTTGTATCTTACAGTCCAACGTGCTCAACTCCTGGGAATATCTTCTACAACCTTCAACTGTATCAATCAACAAACAACCCCATCGTATTTTTAAAACATAGAAATGAATGCGAGTAAAAAACAACAGAGAAGGTACCTGGAAATATAACATACAAATGTTTACACCTCGGCGTTAGCTATCAGGTTCTCACATTGCATCACAAGCTAGGTGGAGATGTTTTGTCATTCTCGCCCTAGAAAGCAATTGGTACTTGCACTCACCTATCCCATTTTTTTGCAACTTATAAGTAACAATTAGTGCAATTAAATTAAGGCCAGTAATAAGTGCAGGTAAAATCAAGCATAAATTTGATATCATACAGTAACCAGACTGCAGGGTGCTAGGAGAACTGCTGCTTGTATATATTGATGACTTTGTGATAGTAGCAACCATTTTGCTATATTCAGTGTTTTGAACTAGAAAGTAACACTTTAGCAAATTTTTGTTGAGGTAGCAAAATATATAGAACAATAATTAGTTGAGATGAACCTTACCTCCCCACAAACCCCAGCTGCTCCTTTTTTGATACCTTTCTTCTTCAAGAAATTCAATCACCTTTTGCCTCTTCAAGCTTCTTTTTGCTTATATATTTGCATGCAATGTGTCAAATCGTCACTGTGAAAACATTATACAAAACACTTTCGTCTCTATCGCTGTACAAAACGTTTATCAGTAAATCATTCAATAACTTTATCATATGCTGATCTTTATAATCGAACCTTGTACTATAATTTTTTGCGGTTTTATACTGACGGGCGGTTCTGGGAATTTAGGGACGGGGCAATTAAATAAATACGGGCCCCATAATATTTAAAACCATGTTTTTTTTGTTCGATTTTAAGATGAAAAATGAAATATGAAGTAAAAGCATTATTTGATCACTGTAATATACATGCTTTGTTGTTTAATACTTCAAGTTAAAGATAAATAATATCGCATTTCTAAGTTGTTTTAACTTAGAATTAAGAAAAGAAATTTTGATGTTTAAAAACCCAACCTTCTCTACAAAGCTACAAGTATTACTATAAAATTAACTCGTAATAAATATTTTTTTTAACAACAGGTCAACCGAAAGTGCTCTATAATTGTTTATTTTTATTATAGGGTATTAGCAATTTTAGCCAAGTACAACTAGAATTAATTAATATTTAAAGTTTAAAACTTGAGTTATAGCTGATGGGATGTAAACGCAATTCTCTTTGGTAAAATTATTATCAATACGTAATGAAGATGGGAGCACTAATGTCGCTCTCTAATTTCACTCTCCATCTTCAAGTGATTTGCTATTATCATATCGTCACTTAGTGTCATCATATTCTCATAAAGATTTATCAATCTAATGTGGAGAGGTGGAAAAGAGTGTGGAAAAAGAAAGTGAAATTAGCATTACTGAATAAAGGTTAAAATGTAGAGGAAAATTGGAAAACTTGCCTAGTATTGTAAGTATGATTAAAATGATGAGAAAGCAATAGTTGAAACGAAAGAACGAACTGCATAAAGTTTCGAAAAATTCAAAAATGGTTAGTTGTAGTGGGGATTAGAACCCAAAACCACCATGTAGAGCATCAACTACCAACGACATTACCACTAGACAAACTCCCAAAAAGATTGGAATGAAATATATAGTAAACTACAAGTTTTCAATAGAATCATGGACAGGAATTTTTGGGGTGGGCGTGGGCCCGTCTCGCCACGCACGCGCCAGGCTATGATAATCGACCCTTCACAACATGTTTGGTTTAAATGAGTAAAGAAGCGAAGAGAAAATAAATTTATTTTCCGAATTTTGCTTAGACATTAATAAAGAAATGGAAGGAAAATGAATGAAAATTTAAGTTATTTTTTTCTTTCCTCCCAATTCTCTCCAAATTTGGAGGACAAGCCCAACGGAAGCAAATTGTAATAAAGTTTTTGTCAAATCCTTCAATTTATTTTTTTCAATCTTATTTTTTTAACAAATGACATAAGGGTTATATTTCCTTCTTTCACTTCTTTCCACCATTTCCTCCCTATAAACTACATTTTTAAAGTCGTCTTTAATTATAGCGAGTCAAATATGTGATTGTCGTACTCAATATAGTCAATGCATTTTTGTCAAACAGACATAGGCCCACCTATCCGGGAGAGTATCAGTCTACATCACAAGCCCAAGGCTAGCTCACACCACAAAATATATGACAATGAGAGAGAAACCTCTGCTCAGAAAGTAATTTCAACTCTTGAATTATTTAATTGTGATTTTCAATAACATTTATTTCCCTTAATTTTCAATGTGGTACAAACATACACTCATTAATAAGTTGTTATCGACAACACTCCTCCTCACCACTGTGAATTGTCATTAAGTTTGTCTAATTAATCAATCAACCTTGGACTGCTGAACCATTGTTAGAAAAAAGAATTAAGGACGTGAACTACTGTCCTTAAATTTTAATTGGCCCCACTACAATTGCTTGGGTATAGCACAAATTCCAGAGTACCCTAGAAAATTTTAGAATATGCAAGTAAATATAAAAATAATGAAACGATTTGGAGAGGAAAAACAAAAGAGAAAAGAAAGATGAATGTGTTATGGTTGACATGAATATGAGTTATTTTATAGGCAAATATTAGGATATTTAGTTGTTCGTTGACAGAATAGTTGTCCATATTATCCTGATTTAAATAGTACTAAATGTAAGTGTATTGATTATATATATATTATATATATATATATATATATATATATATATATGAAAAAGATCATGTGAAAACAATTGATTTGGTGGAAAATTAAAAACCTTAAATCTACATTCATCTTTAGAATTAAATCACCATCATTTGAGCTAATTTACCATATAACATACAGTTAGTACCACGTCAGCAATGCACATCAGCGCCACAATGCCACGTAAGCGCCATGTCAGCACCCTTCCACGTCAGCCTGAGTGTCGTGGCGTGACGTGCATGACTGGTCAACATGCCACGTAGATGCATGTGGATTGTGGCGCTTGACGTGGCATGATGATTCAGCAGCCACGACAGCACTAACGTGATGTGGCACTGACATGTAATGATGACGTTCAGCACTGATGTGACGTGGCGCTGACGTCAGCATCGCAAGTCAACTGAGTGGCATGGCATGCTAACGTCAGTGCACATAGCACAGCGTTGACGTGGCATGCTGACACAACTGGTGACATGGCACCACACCACAACCACAACACACACCATCCCACAACAACACACACACCCACACCACACACACCACACACACACACACACACACCACAACATCCCACACCACAACACCACACACACACACACACAACACACAACACACTTACTAGCATACCTCATCATACACTATTATAACACTATGCTCAAGTTCAAACATGATAGTATAGGTAAGCATTATATATAAACAACATACATAATAAGCCTATCATGTGGGACTCTCAACGTAGAAAAATAAAATTGAAGCTTGTGTTTTTTAGTAGAAAAGCTTACTTTATTTTGTCACCGTGACACACAAATAATGGTAATATTAAACAATGTTGCAATTATTATAGGAAATTTTGTCATTTAACTATCCTTTTTTTTGACCATCTTTATAGAGAAACAAGTACTTCGGAATTTCATTAAATAAAAATAACTACCCACTTTTTTACAATATATCCGAAATTCACTACCCAAGGCGATGTTCAATTTGAATGAAATACCACCTCGCTTGTGGTTCCCACAATTCGTCGTTACCCTTCAAATTTCGACTTGTGGGTCCACTATCTTCCTTTCTCTATCTCCTCTCCTTCCGTATTAATTACGCATCTTCTTCCTCATTGTCCTACAAAATTCTGAATCACCCTTCATTTCTAATTTCTCTACTCTTCTTCTTCTTACTCATTCTCTTCTCTTCTCCTTCTTCCCACCATCTGTTCTTCCAATTGTATCCAAACAGAACTCTCTCCATTAACACAAAAGGAACAATAACACCTGACACAAGCTGCGCCATAAGGGGGGGGGGGGGGGGTTGACTGTATAGAAGAATTAAATAGGGAGAAAAAGCATAGGGGTAAAATAGTTTTCAAAGAATCCGACAAAAAAAATGGAAAAACTGCTTTTGATGGAACCCAACAAGCAGGGAGTGGTATTTCGTTTGGCTTGGAAACAAAATTGGGTGGGGTTCCTAAGACTTTGGTACAAAATGTGGGTAGTTATTTTTATTTTAATGAAATGCGGGTAAGGGTGTTTCTAAAGATGGTCAAAATGGGTGTTAATAGAATTTTCCTATAGCTATTCTACATTTCTATTTCTTCCCATGTGGGATAACATAATGTGAGACTATACTACACAAGTTTCCAACAACCTTCTATCTAATAGGTATATAGCTTATTATGAAACATAGATTAATCCCAGATTCAATTCTCTTTTCATCTTCTAGTGGAAATTAATTTGCGTCAAATATGAGAATACTGTGGATGCGTCCACATATAGGCCTTGTTGGCAAACGGCTGTTGCTCTAGCTGTTGGCTTGTTTGGACTGGCTGGTGGTTGTTGGCTGGTTTGATTGGTTGTGGTTGCTGGCCTGCTTGATAAAACATGTTTTGAACAACAATTTGGTTGTTGATGTTAGCTTTAGATGAAAATTAACATTAATTGGACATAAATAATATATTCACTAATACATTCTTCTTATTTCGCATTAATTCCTTATATTACAAATGATTACTTATATATTTAAATTTTTTTATTAATTATTAATTACTAATTATAAATATTAATTTACTCCTAGTAACTTCTATTATTTATTTGTTATTATTGATTATTAAATTTATGAAAATTTAAATTAATAATTAATAATTTTTAATTTATTAATTATTAATTATAATTAATTGAAAATTTATGGCGTATAAATTTAATTATGAGTAATTATTTAATTGCTATGTATTAATTAGTATTAGTATTATAATATTATTATCATTTAGGCATTATGGAGTATAAATTTTTATGAGTAATTATTTTGCTAGAATTTTAATTATTAATTATTAATTTCAATTATGGATTATGGAGTATAAATTAATATGAGTATTTATTTATTGCTAATTATTAACTATTAATTATTAATTATTAAATCTTAATTATTAATTATAGGTAAACTAAGGGTAAAAATGTAATTTTAAATTTGACAAGTCAAAATCAACATGAGAAGCTACTCCAAGTAGCTTTTGYCATTTGGCTCAAAAGCTGACTTTTTAGCCAACCAACAAGRCATTTACCAAACACTTTTTTTTCGCTYTTTGACCATTTTGACAAGCCAAAAGCCAAAKCCAGCTAAAAAGTTGGTTGCCAAACAAGGCCTTAAACTAATGTGCGCAACAATATTAAATTAATGAAGTAGCCTTGGTGAACATACATGATAGCATACCGCCTTTATTTGAACATATAATAGTCAACCACTAACTGACACGACAATTTTTCCGCGTCGAAAAAGATTGACAATATGTGTTATATTATACAAAATGAAGACATGGAATAAAAATGCAAAAACCCAAGCACAAAGTAAACTTACTGGTGGATGGTCTTTCAACCAAGCTTGGACGGGTCTTTCTGTATTCTCAGGATTGTAAGGATCCCCATGGAAAAAATCCGGTACAACAACGTAATAACCAGCAGCTGCCACCTTGTCAGCAAGTTTCCTATCGGAGTACATCAAAAATTCATCATCAGAATGAGCAAAAAATCCATTACTCTTTCATTACGTCCCAAAAGGTCAACATAGCTTTAATTAAGTTGATTAATTAATTGATCAAATAATAACCATTTTATTTTTTGTTATTATTTAAACAATGATCGGATGTATCCGTAACAGCACCAACTTGATTACTGGGTACAAGAAATAGCATACATGAGGTTTGTAATGAAATAATTTGGCCCAAATAAAAACATTTCCAAATTTATTTAATGACTTTTGAATACAAAGCCTTACAAATAAATTTTTTTGATCGAATTTCAATAGAATATTTCATCAAYTTGATGTTGTTATGTACACCCTATCAAATTTGTGTCATTTTTCATGCACCTCCGCTTAAATTGGTGTTGTTAAYGTCAATTATATCTTACGTCAGCAGGTGATGGGAACCCCTACTAACTTGTAATTTTTTTTAAAAAGCCCCTTAAACTCAAGTTCTAGAACTAGTTCCGCCATTATCTTTTCTTTTTCCTTTTTTTTTTATCAATTGTTTTGCAGAAAATAGCATAGTTTTGAGATACATACCTAAAGAGTGGAGCTTCATATCCTGCAAAGTTAAGAAAAGAAAGAAAGGGTCAACCAAGTTAATCTACAAAATAATGTGAAAAAACTACAATCACAAATTGACAATCCATAATTTGTACGCGAAACAAGGAGTTTTTTGACAAGTTACATTTCAAGATATAATGTGGTCACGTACTCACGTATATTTATTAGAGTAATCTCTATTGTTGTATACTACATTTCAAGATATATTTAAAAAGAAAAATACTCGCTCTATTTCTAAATATACATCTATTCATTTCACTTTAGCGTGTGTTCTAATATACATTTAATTTTGAGACAAATAAAAAAACAATTTAATGATGAAATTTTAACATATATATTACATGAATTTCAAAAGATTAGCTCAAATTGTGAATAATGTTAAAATTRCAAACTAATACTCGCTCCGTTTTTTTAGTTATTCCACTCTTCATATTGAAACGTTTTCAATTAATTGTTCCAAAACAATTTAAAAATAACTTAAAATTTGCCTCAACACTCTGAACTATTGCATAGGTGAGCTCAACACCGTGAACTTCGCTTAGTTGGTAATTAAAACACCACAAACTAGAGTGATCAAAATAGAGCTCGACCCGCATGCCCGTCCCGAATTTTGCGGGCTTTAGTCATGACTTTTTCGCCCAGTCCAAAATTTCCATTTTTTGTCCAGGTTTTTGCGATCAAATTTTAGGCATTTTGGTTAAAAATTTAGGCCCGATCCGAAAAGTCCGCTAAGCCCGCTCTTATTTTTCGGGTTTTGGACACAAACTTTAGGCCTGAACCTAGGCCAGGCTCGAGCCGATTAAAGGGCCTGTATTTTAGGCCAAGCCGCGGCCTGACCCATGATCACCTCTACCACCGCAAATTATTAGGTACAATTCCCCCTACCCCTATCTTATGTGACAACATGATTTATTCCCTTCCCCTATTATTCTCACTGCACGCATGATTTTTTTAAAAATAAAAATCATTAATTAAATAAATTAGATAGATATAAATATTTGACAACTAATAAAAGCAATGGAGGGTTGTATCTTGCAATATAGGGGTTTGTATAATATAGGCTTTCCCTCTACCACAAACTAATGTCTTGGGTGCAACACGTTCCATTACATCACAAAAAAAGGTGGATTTTTTTCCCTAAAAATTTTAATGAATCCAAAAAGTCATATAACTTTTAATCAAAAGTTTTATTTTTTTTATAAAAAGAATTTCGTTTTTCGGTGAAATAATGGTCGGAAAGTAGAAAATGTGCCACACCGCACTCAATACAATAATTTGGATGTTTTAACAACTACAAGAATTCAGGTGTTGACCGCACCAAGCAAAAGTTTAGAGTGTTAAGGATAATTTTGCTTTTTACTTTTTACCTACTTATTTACTACGGAGTATAACATTAATAATTACTCTTTTCTAAAGTCAACAACTTTCATTACTTTACCCAATCTATTCACACAAAAATTATTTTTTTCCAAAATATTCATCATACATTTACTCTTTACCTAAGTTACTCAAGTTTTTACCTAACTTACTCATCTATTTTATCCGGCCAACTCAATTAAGTTCTTAAACTCGAAAATATTGATATGGACATTAATCATAAATCGGAGAGAGTACAATATTCCGTATTCGTTTTAGAAACGAATGGATTAAATGAATGATATTTAGTTCTCAAAGTTATCTCTATTATATAAGAGTGGAGGAGACAAGTGTCCACATGAAATTACTCTCTAATAACCGTTCAAATCAAACATATATTCTTGGATTTTCTTTTTGATGACAATTTTTGGCATTACATATACTGTTGGGTAATATTGATTGTGGATGTGAAAGTGATATGAAGATGAAGTGAGTCATATTATTATTTGGGAGATAGGATAAATAACATGTAAAAAGAAAAAAGAACAATTGTTGCTATGAAATTCATATTTCTTATTTAGTAATTGTTGTCATAAAAAAATAAGGAAATATTTAATGCAAAAATATAAAATCAATTATAGTTCAAATATTTAATATGAGTAGAAATGTTGCCAAACAATACAAGTTACCAATAAAGTTCAACAACTACCTACTGTAGTATGATAAAAATAAATAGAAGGTATTGTATGTATCGGATGCACAATAAATTTATTGTACATCAAGCATATAGTTACCCTTTATATTAATATAGTGACCTTTTTTTCACTTTACATCAATTAAGTGATAAATAATAAAGGTCACTATATTGATAAAAAGGTTACTATATTAACCAAAATGGTCACTATAATCTGATGCACAGTAAATTTATTGTGCATCCGATGTACCTAATACTTTGTCAAAAATAAATATATATAACCATTAGAGTTGCATAAACCAAAATAACAAGTTGAATAACCATACAATATAATGGGTAGTGGCCCAAATTAAATAGGATAATATATGTACTTATGAGTCGTGACAACAATGACATTATTTTCTCGACGCTAAATTTTCTTATTTTCTGACGTTTGATAGGCTTAGGTTGCAGTTTTGAGAGAACTGTCCTAGTCGTTTTTCCCCGATTATGTTATCTTTTTTTAAAAAAAAACAATGGCATTATTATAAGAAAATATGTTTAATTAATCCCATCTCGGCGATGAGATATCAGCCAATATGGAATGACAAGAAAGTCAAACAGAAATGTAAATCCATAAAAGTTAACAAAACCCAAAATTCAATGCCATGCCATAAAAAGTTATCTTAAATTCTTAATCACTCGATTATCCCAAATCAATCTAAAATAATTTCTTTATTTATTACCTACTTTATTTAATTTAAATGAATTAATCATTTTTAAAGTCAACTTTTATCACTTTATTCAATCTACTAATCCAAAATTACTTTTTTCTATTATTTATTGAAATCATTATACATGTATGTCAATGAAATTTAATAAAACAGCAAGCATAAGTAAATGAAAAAAAACTAAAAAGAAAATACCGAAAAGTCAGAACGAGAAGAACAGCATGTTTGGATTTAGAGCAGCCAGAAACATAAGATTTGAGGCCAGCAATATGTTGAACATGACAACTCCACTATTTGGGCTCATTTTTGGAGGATTTTTGCAGCATTGTGAGTGTGAAACTGGGCTATTATCATGACTTGCATCAAGAACATGAAGAAGCAATAACAGGTAGAGGAGATAATTCGCACAAGAAATTCCCATGTTGAAAAAATGCACAATGACTTGGGGAAATAACCAACAARGACTTGGTGAAAGATGCTAAAACATGTATACTTATATAYAGGCAACTTGTGGTCACATAACACCAAACCTTTTATTTTTATAATAAGCTGGACTTGTTAATATAACTTTAAATTATTTTACTTTTGTCAATTAAATTTAAATAATTGTTGTACTAAAGAAGATTCGTGAATATATTAGCAATAGTTGTTAAAAATTATTATATTTTGTACTTGGAGTATCAAAGTTTATTCTTAGAGGTGTTTGGTATGAATAACGTAAATGAAGTGGAAAGGATTTTGATAAGGAGTGGAGAGGATAACAATAAATGTTACCGTTATTAGTTATTTGGGATCCGATTGGAATGGAAACAAATATGATACTCTCTTCCTWTTATTTGTCAGAGACCACAATGAAAATATGAAATGACATAATTTTGGATAAAATTATAGGAAAAGGTGAAATAATCAAAAAGTAAAACTACTCCTGTGAATTTGTAATCCCGATGATACAAAATCCTCAACGCCATATCATGAACTTTCTTCATTTTTTTATCATGAACAAACGAGCATCACCAAAATCATCAACGTATCATCAAAATCATCAGATTGAACACATTATCATCAAAAATAGGTTCAAAATCATCGACTCAACAATCAACACATCATCATCAAAAATGAGTTCAAAATCATCAAAATCATAGACTCAACACATATGATAAAAAATAATTTCAAAATCGTGAAAATTAGACGATCAAAATCAGATCGGATCACTCAATTACTACTGATGATGAGTTTTACAGAAGAATGCAAGTTGACGTTGCTGCTGATTGACGCGATTCTTCCATTGTTGCCTATATCTTGAAAGTTCTTTCTTTTTTTCTTTTGGTTTTATGGAGTGACAAATTCTTAAGAAAAAAGCAAAAACATTGAGCTTTGAGATGAAGATAAGCAATGAGCTATATCAGTTATTTCATTTTCATAAATGGTTTTTTGATTCCGTATATATTACATCGGAAACAATGTAAGGGAAACAATTTCAGCTGAGTAAGGGTATTTGTTACTATGTATTCTAATCAAACATATTATAACGYAAAGGATTTTATAAATCCGTTTCCATGTAGTGAGAAAAGCTTACCAAACAGCCCCTTAGTTGCTAAAAAACAATATGCCTACATAATTATATAGGCATATGAAAATAGCTTTTGTTTCCCTGCATGCTAACAACTTTAATTAATTCGATAACATTGATGTAAAAATATCTTTTTTTCTAGAAAAGGTAAGAATATACATGAAAAAGGTAATTACATCAATGTAAAAATATAATCATATGATTTTTTATTACATTGATGTAAAAAAATCATATGATTATATAAAAAAGGAGCTGAGAGAGATACTTTAATTTTTTAAAACATTGATGTAAAAATATATATCAAAAAGTTAATTACAACTTATTAAGCCATAACCAAGCCAAGTCCTAAGTTGCAAGGGCATCAATATCTCTCTCCAACGCACCTTCTAGGAAGGGTAAAAAGAGGAGAAAAATCATATGCAACAATTCAAGACAATCTATACAATCTTACAACAGGGTGTTTACACACCATTTCAATTCTTATCTGTAGAGTTATATCACTCTATGTTAGCTGCTACTGTGAGTTTTAATGGAGGTGATAAAGATGCAAGCTTGGGAAATTTGTTATGTATATTTCTTGTGTGTTGCGGCACAAAATATACAACCCTATATCTGTCTCTTATACACATCTAGATGTGTATAAGAGACAGCCCACACAGCTCTACTAAAGTCATCCACAATTGTCAAGAAGAACTGATGTCCATTTCTTGTTTTCACCCTGTAAGCACCCCATATGTCTATATGAAGCAAATCAAAGGCTTCGGAGGTCACAGATTCACTCACATTATAAGACAATTTTGTAAATTAAGACATTGGACAGATAAGACACATTTCATTCAAATCTGTATGAGAATCATTCAAGCAACCAGCAATTTTCAAATTGTTTATGGGAGCATGCCCAAGTCTTTGATGCCACAAAACACATCTGTCATTCTTTGAAAAATTACATTTATTTTCAAAAACAACTGCATCATCCTTTTTCTTCTTGCTCGCTTTAGCCACTTCAAGTCCTTTCCTGATCAACTCATCCTGTGATACATTCACCAAGTAGTAGATTCCATTTCTTGCCTTGCCAATAGCTTTAATTGTCCTTGATTGTGAGTCCTGAATAATACAACAATTAGGGTGGAAAAGGACTTGACACTCACTTTGATTCACGAATTTGTTAATAGAAATCAAGTTGTGTTTGAATTCAGGCACATATGCCACATTTTTCAAGATTAAAGAGTTGTTCAGCACAACTGTACCAGTGTGGGTCACAATAGAAGACTTTCCATTGGGAAGTCTTATTCTGGGGAAGTTTGTCACTTTTTTGACATCAACCATGCATGAAATATCACAAACCATGTGATCTGATGCTCCTGAATCCAGGATCCAACAATCATCACAAGCATTCACAGAATTGCAACTAGGGTTACCTGAAAATGGTGTATCAAGATCCTCATCAGTCTCATTGCCTCCCCTGTTGCTCTCTGAACTTCCTGGTAGTAGTTTCAACAGCTGCTCTATCTGATGTGGAGTGAGAGAATTCGAGGATGATCCTCCTTCATCTCCAGTTGCTGCATTGGTAGACATTTTGTAACCACCATGCTTGTTTCCAGCTGGTTTTCCCTTGTTCCACCTTGGGTCTGGGGGATTCTCCCTTCTTCCACTTCTCTGGTTGTTTCTTGCCAATACATAGCCTTGTGGATACCCTACTGTAGACACCTAAAAATGTCTCCCCAAATAAGGGTCCTATGATTTTACTATATCGATCGTCAATTGGTCCCGATTTCTTAAAAGGCCTGAGATTGCTTAAATAAACCTTAAACCATTCCCCTTAAACCCATATCCAA